>VSMD01039028.1:520-20605 GCA_008750895.1 Mirza zaza | reverse complement strand
TCAGCCTAGCTCACAGCAACCTCAAACTCCTGGGCTCAAGCAATCCTGCTGCCTCAGCCTCCCAAGTAGCTGGGACTACAGGCATGTGCCACCATGCCCGGCTAAGTTTTTTCTATATATATTAGTTGGCCAATTAATTTCTTTTTATTTATAGTAGAGATGGGGTCTCGCTCTTGCTCAGGCTGGTCTCGAACTCCTGAGCTCAAACGATCCGCCCACCTCGGCCTCCCAGAGAGCTAGGATTACAGGCGTGAGCCACCACGCCCAGCCTTTTATTCTAATCTTTCTCATGTCCTTCCTTCTACTAGCTTTATGTTTGGCATACCCTTCTTTAGCCACTTGGGATCGATTTTTAATATGTTGTTTCCAGCTTTTGATTCTTAAGCATGCAGGCAGTATATATCAGCCTCCAATTACACATAAGATACATGTTACTCAAAATCAGTTCATAGGCTTACTCCCTGGTTTATTATTCCTTCTCCATTTCATGCCCTAAAGAATTGTCTTTCTGTCTTGCAACCTACTTAGGTAGGTCATTTTTAAAAGCTATCATTTCTTTTTTTTAAATTTATTTCAGAATGTAACAGGGGTATAAATGTTTTGGTTACACGAATTGCTTTTGTGCGATGTGAAGCAAAGTGTACCCATCAACCCAGGTAAAGCTATCATTTCAAAGTAGTATAGCAGAATGGCCACCCATTCAAATTGGTAGTCTAATTTACATCACTTGTCATTGCAGATTAGTAGAGAATTAGGGCCCAAAATTCATTCCCACCACCAATACACAATCCTTAAGGAAGAGAGGAAGGCAGACTTTTTGTGGGAAAGAGAGGATTTTGCATATGGCCTTGGTACTTGAAGCATAGACTCTGACATTAGATAGTTTCCATAATGAAGGATTGATTGATATAAAATACAAACAGGGAACTATTATTTCACTCACACCAAATTGTATGACTATGTCTTCAAGTCGGCTCTATATAACTTGCTCCTTAAAAACACATTTCTAATGAATGCATTACCTTAAATAGCAGTAAAGGATCATAATAAATTATTAGCAATTTCATTATGAATAAAGGAAAGCTAACAAAGAATGAGGCCATTTTCCTATTTTTATTATTGTTTTTCCTCCAATTATTTGTAAATTACTGAATACATTTTCTTGGAAGATCGGTAGGAACTAGAAGCTGGTAAAATAAAATTTTACTTTTCTCTCTCAAACTTTTAAAATCTTTAAAAAAAAGTCACTCCTTGCTGTGTGTCTCATTTCTTTGTCTACAAAATATGATTAATGACACTAATCTGGGGACAATT
The DNA here is from genome assembly GCA_008750895.1 of Mirza zaza. Taxonomy (NCBI): domain Eukaryota; kingdom Metazoa; phylum Chordata; class Mammalia; order Primates; family Cheirogaleidae; genus Mirza; species Mirza zaza. The sequence continues at coordinate 19,291 of VSMD01039028.1, read as the reverse complement.
TATAACAAAGATGCAAGAGATAGAGCAGAATCTGAAATGTAATTTTTGCCCCTTGTCAAGGAAACCAGGAATAATAAAAGGCCGCATTATTCAGATACTGAGTATCCCAAGTGCTTAATGCTCTTAGAGCCGAGGGGAGGGCGTATTTGAAAAAGTTAAACAGTTCCCTCTATGTAGTCTGCTTTCTTTTGTTGTTGTTGTTAATTACAACTTTGTCTGCTGAGGGAGACCAGCTAGATCAGGTTTCTCAAAATCATCTCCATTATTTTCACCCACCATATTTATACATGTTTTGCTCTATGCTCTGCCTAATTATGTTTTCAGGTTCCTGTACATTTTTCATCTAGCTGAAATAATGAGCATGTTTCCAAATGTTGAATGCTAAGGAAAGCCTATTTATTGCCCTTGGAAAAGTTCTATTGTTGTATTTGTGGTCCTGTATTTTGGCTCCGATCATTTTTTCAGGTGTAGCCTAGGGTACCGGCTGAGCTGCGGAAAAGCAAAGAAAGAGGTGATCTCATTTAGTTTGATATTCATTACTAATAGTCAAAACTAAACCTGAACATGAAACAAAGAAAAATATACTTCGTTTTACTAATTATATACAGAGGAAAGATGAATCGGTGTCTGGTTTTAAGACATTGCTCACTCCCAAACAAGGCAATCCCTATGGATTTATTTATTTTTTTCAATAAGATCTTAAAAACAATCAAGTTTAGCCTTTTCTTCTAATTTCTGGGCTTAAGAAAAGCCATATCCTTTCCAATTTAAAATTCAGAGCTTGATCCTTTCCAATGTAGAACTTTGAGCCCCATTTTTTTTATAAGTAACTGAACCCAGAACTGTCCTATCACAGTTAGCTTGTTTAAAACATCTTTGTAACAACTAAGTAACAATTGCAATAACAACCATAAATTAAGCCTCTTTGATGACATAGACTGTGTTTTGCTATATGATGCATGCACTAAATATTTGTCCAACAAATAGAAAACATACAAATTTGTGAAAACCACCAACGATCTATCCAAGGACATTGCGTCTGCCAATTCAAGAAATCATGAAGGCTTTTGATAAGAATAGTCAAAAGGAAAAAGTTTAACTATCATTCATGGATTGTTTATGCCACAGGAAAAATAAGTCATGGGTTAAATTTAGAGCCAGTTTTTCTAATTTCCCAAAAGGAACAAATCAGAAAACCAAATGAGATATCCATTGACATTAACGTTGATTCAGGCTATTCTTTTTGTTTTGTTCTTTTTGTTTTGTTTTTGTAAAAGCATGCAGAAAGAAGAGAATGCTGTCCCAAAGCAATCACCACCAGGTATCTTTCCAAGCCACCCCCACCCCATGATTTGGACTCCACACAAGTTAAACATTAACCTTAGGGGAGAGGATAGGTAAAAAGCATCACCTTGACTCAAATTTCCTGCTGCTTGTCATAGAGAGCAGTTCACAGCTATGAATGAACAGATGGGAAAATATAATGTCAGGTTCTCGAGTTTTACTAGAAGAAGAACATCTAAAATGAAATTTTTAAAAATTGCAGGAAAAAAAAGTCATTAGAAGTTTCCACCATCTAAAATAACAACAATAACAGTAGCACCAAAACTTCACTGGTGAGGTCTTACAAAATCCCATATAGAAGAAATCAGACGTTTACAAGAGTAAATTTCTTGCCTCTTATAAAAACAAAAATAGGCAATAGAAATCATTAAACCAGGGGTCCTCAAACTTTTTAAACAGGTGGCCAGTTCACTGTCCCTCAGACCGTTGGAGAGTGCACACTGTGGGCCCGGGACGAGTCAGCTGCTAAGCAGGACAGGCAGCGGCAGCAAAAACACCCAGAGGGCCGGATAAATGTGCTAGGCAGCCCACATGTGGCCCCACAGGCTGTAGTTTGAGGACACCTGCGTTAAACACTCTTAGCCATAAATGTAAGGGTTTATGATCTATGATCTTCCAAATTGGCAGTCTTCAAAGCTGTTTTAGTAGAGACGTCTACTCTTCACACTGTGGTGAGGTCACATCTGCAACACAATCACTGCCATTTCAAAATACACAGAGCATTACCTTGTACCGAGCATTTTCTCTATGGTAAGTGCTGAGGATACAAAAGTGAACATAACTCTGTCTCTGCCTCAAGGTGATAACATTCTACTGGGTGACAGACAAGCAAATAGGCCAGGAGGAAGAATGTGCTAAATGGGAAACAGGGGCTCTCCCCTGGTGCTATGGGGGGAAACTGGGGGGGGGTGCGGGAGGGGGGTTACCCAATTCATTATTGTTTTTTAACCATCCATAGTGTTAAACCAATTCATTCTTGATGGATCGGGAAGGTTATGTAGGCGAAATTGCTTCCAAGCTTAAAACTGGAAGACAAATAGAAACCAGTAAGTTACAAAAGAAAGAATAAATGGGATTAAGTCATTCAAAGGAATAATTATGACCCCAATTATTGGTTCCTTTTACACTTTATCCTTTTTTTTTTTTTACATACACACATAAATGGGCTAAAAAAAATGCTAGCATTTAACTTATACAAACACATGAGCTCTCTTTCATCCACTGATTTTTCATACCGGCACTGGGCTTCCAATGCTTGTGAGAGTTTCATTATTGTTTTGAAATTCATGGTACAGAAACAGTGTTTCAGATAAATGCCATAGTTGTGATGCAGATTAAAAGAAACTTGGGCCAAATCAGTTGAAAGAAAGAGAAAGGCAAGTAAGTCCAAAGTAACACATTGCAAAACACCTTCAAAAGAGGGATTCAACACCGCGATGTGCATAGCAGAACCAGCCTGGCATTTGGTATCACATTTCCACTATATAGACATCAAGGAAAAACCAAAACCTAATAGTATGTAATATTGAAGTCTAGCTGAAAATAAAGAGCAAACGAAAACTCCCAAAGTGGAAAGTAAAGTCTGTTAATCTTGAGGGAAAGGAAAGTTATTTTCTGTACTAGAATATCCCTTCAGGATAGCAAAGAGTTAACAAAATGCAATTTTGCCACTTGAAAGTAAGTAAACTTTAATATTTAGTCACTAACAAAATTATTTTGTAAAAATACTGTCTAAAATGGCATCTGCATCCATGGTGGGTAGTTTTATCAGTAAATGTTTTTATTAGTGAATATACATTTTTAAGCTAAAATGTGTCTGTGTATATATATATATATATATTTCTTGAATTTTTTTGTTACTTATGAGGTAAGCATAACCTTAAGAATATACTTAAGAGATATAAAGTCCACCAGGTAGTGCAATATTGCTGGCTATGTTTTTCTTGCAAAGTCACAAGTCACAACAGGATGGCCTATAGCTAATATTATAGTTTTTGAAACAGCTCTTACCTAAGGTATAAGAAATGCCCTTTTTATAGCACTGATTTACTATAATATATATATCTCTATACTATAATACATCTTTACTATACTATATCTTTAATAATCTTTACTATAATAATACTATAATATATCTTTTAGGTGATTAAAATAAAAGGCAGATAATTTGAAAGAGGACTAAAATAAAAAGCAAACCTTAAAAAGGAAGAAAAGGAAATGTAAAAATAATTTAAATATGTAAATAGTTGTGTATTTGGTAAATTTCCCTTCAAATCCAATGATCCTTCCATTCCTTAATTGTTAACATGGAAAAGAAACAGAATGACTCTCCTTTGTGATTGGAGCTGCGTGACTGCTTATCTGCTGATTAGACAACGTGCTGCTTCCTAATTTATCATTTTAACTCTATGGCTAGTATCAGTGACTGGTCCATGAAACACTAAACCACAATTATAAATGGTACTGACCAGCCTACGGAAGTGCCGGTGTAAGCAACGGCTCTGGGCTTCCATTAATCACCATTTGCTGTGACAGTGCTACATTCATTTCATTTATCACTTGATCTCTTTTGAGTATTTCTTTCATGAAAGGGTGTTTAATCAGCATTATTTATTTCGAATCGTATTTTCTTGAAAGCTTTTAAGAAGCTCCTAACAAGGGCACAATTACTGTACTCAGTTAAGGAAACACCCAGCCCCGAAGACCAGAGGTTCATATTCTGGTAGCCTTTAAAAAGTGAATGATTATAAGGGAATCTGAAAAAGGACTAATTTTTACTATTATATGGCTTCTTGCTGTGTGTGTATGTTAACCAAAATGACACTCATCAAAACTAATGGAATGCAATTTATTGACTTAACAGTGAACGGGTTAATGAAAGACACTATGGCCCAATGGTTCATATGGCAAATGAGGAGTTTAAGAATTGTAAATCCATAAGAATTAAGGGATGAATCCATAAGGATTGTAGGTCTTCTCAGTGAATCCATTGTTGAGGATCATAGCATATCCACATCGCATAGTTTCCTGCTGCTAGGAAAGGAAACATGTACCATTGTTGTCTATATCTCTTACTGGCCAACCACCAGTTCGCTGTTTTTCATTTCCCCTAAAAATCAGACCCAGTAATAATCCTCACATTTTACAAAATAGAAAAGATTTGCAATTCTTAAGTAAAATGGCTATTTTTGCAATTTTTCTGACTCTGATGATGCATCTCTGCTAACAGGGCACACTCTCCTTTATAATGAAGGTCATAGTACAACAGGCTTTATTTTGCCTGCTCGGGTGGCAGTGGCAAGTTGTAAACACTGACGAAAAACGAATAGGCAATTACAGCACAATTCACAATTGCAAAGGTGTGTAATCAACCCAAATGCCCGTCAATTCGTGAGTGGGTTAACAAAATGTGGTATATGTATACCATGGAGTACTACTCAGCCACGAAAAAGGGTGACTTAATGCCTTTTGCAACAATTTAGATGAAACCGGAGATCATTCTCCTAAGTGAAGTATCTGAAGAAGGGAAGAACAAACACCACATGTACTCACTGTTACATTGGAACTAACCAATGAGCACACATGTGCAGAGGGAAGTAAAACTCCACGGAAATCAAGCAGGGGAGAGGAGGGTTAGAGGGGAAGAGGAAATTGGCAAAAACCTACCTAATGGGTACAGTGAACACTATCTGGGTGATGGGCACGGTTTTAACCATGACTCAAACAGTATAAGAGCAATCCATGTAACCCAAAATATTTGTACCCCTGTAATACTTTGAAATAAAAAAAAATAGGTGAGATTGGAAGTTGGGAGTGGGATGCAAGAAAACCCTGGCCCTGGGAGTCAAACCCTTTGGCGTTAGCTCCAGGTGGATTTCCTGACCTATCTGTTTTCTTCCTCTGGTTCTTTCCTCTCTTTTCCCTTTCCTCCTCCCAAGTTTCTGTGTCACTCGTGGTGGTAGGTATGCAGCGATGGGGAAATACCAATGTCACGATGAAGATGCTTGATCCTGTACCACCTAACACTACAGGTGGCCCATATCCTACCCTTTTAGAAGTGCTGCAGTAGATGGTGAATATGGCCCTTCTCAGTTTTAAAACGACAAGATCTAAAATGCACCAAGTCGGCCAACTGCTCATCAGAGACCTTCCCCAAATAATCACATTAAGACTTCATTGCGCCTAGGACCAGCTGAGTGATTACTTTCTGGCCTGAATCTAACGAGTAGTGTTGAACCCACTGTAGCTCTTGAGCTTTTCACGGGATCTTGTTTAACACAGATCACACCCTCTCCCCTGATGGGTGACCGTGAACTTCTGTGGCAGCACTTACACGGAATGAGGGCATTTGTGCGTTTGCAGAGGAAGACACTTTTTCAAAAGGGGTTTGCACTGATTTGAAGAGGCTAATGATCTAATTAACTGGAACAAGAGATTGTTAGATTAGAATAATTAATTTCACAGAAACATAAATTTAATATGCAATACCGCAATTAGAGAGAGAGATGTATACCATTTGAAAGAGTTCTTGACCGGAGGAGGGCACCATTTCAAGCAATTATAAAGCAAAAACATAGGATTTTAGGACTGGAAAACTGCACCTTAAGGACTACAGGATTGAGGTGACTGTTTTGGGAAATTTTTTTCATGGCTCTTACGGTAATAGAATCCATAGTCTACATGAAAATACAGGAATCATTCTTATTCATCATACAGCGTAATGAAAAATTGAAGTGACTGTGAGCTTCCTGAATATATATTTTATGTATTTATATGCTATATATTACATATATCAATATAGTGCATAGAAATATATTACATATATAATATGTTTATATATATATATATATACACACACACACACACACTCTCATGGAAACTTTAAATGCTCTTCTTTGATGCCTTTGGTAATTTCAAAAAAAAAAAAAGTTTATGAGTTCAACCCAGAGATTGGGGAACATTGACTTTTACTGCACCACACAGTGAATTCATTAGCCATAGTAAGACATAGCAAATAGAGAGTGTTTTATGTAGCTGCTAAAGTGGGGCATTTGAAAATCCAACACAGAAAGCGAAAGGAAAAGCACATTTCTCAATAAGTTCTCTCATACTGATAGCTTCAACCTATTCACACTACAGTGGGAAATTAGGGTTATATTTTTCGGTTGCTTGGTTACTTGAATAGTTGCCCTATTGGCAGCTATTCAACTATCATCAGGTTGTATTTACATTGGATTTTTCCTCTTTTGTGCCAGGTTGGGGCAAAGAGGTATTTCATAATACAAAACAATTTTTTAAAATATTCAGTCCATTTGAGAAAATGCACATTAATTCCACTCTGAAATCTCCCCTAGTTCCAAAATGTCATATCATATGGAATTGTATCAATGTTGTATTTCCACTCAACACCAAGAGGTCACCACCAACCTGGATGCGTTGTATGCCATAGCGTAGTTTGAGCATAGACCTCCTGAGCTTACATTGGCTCCTAGCTAGTAGCTAGTATGCAAAGAATCCAAATATTCTCCTCTTCATCCTGTAGAGTAGAGGAAAGTGAGGAGTGAAGGATTGGGCCTTCCAGGAGGGTAGCTCTGGCAAGGGGTGAGGTAATCTCTGCAGGGATTGTGGGGTACACAATTCCAAAGCCAAAAGGCAGAAAGAGGATGTGGCTGAAAATTAGTGTCATCTTCATTCAGGGCCAGCAAGAGCTGAGCTGGGATTAAATGAAAAGAGAATTCCAGGCCTGTACCAAACCAAGAGATAGTACAGACTTTCGACTATCAGCTGCAACTTTCAGTCTTCGGTCAAGACTTTAGTAGTTGGTACTGGCAGAGTAGTCACCACAAGGCATCCAAAGGATATTGTGGAACAGGGCAGAGGTGAACAATAATAGCAAAGGTCACAGTGATTGGATCTCAGGCTCCTCCCCATGCCAGCATGAAGATCTACATGTAACACCATTGCCCAGATGCCATTTTGAGGAAGAGGAGGATGGAGAAATGTCTGAATCACTGAACATTTCCCAAAACACAATAAGTTACCTGAATAAAATGGTTTAAATTAGAAAACATGGAGATAATTAATTAGAAAGCTCAATGGTTTCTTTCTCTCCTTCCAGTCCTACCATGTTTCCCTGAAAATAAGAGAGGGTCTTATATTTATTTTTCCTCAGGAAGACACCCGAGGGCTTCTTTTCAGCGGATGTGTTATATTTTTTAAGTACAGTACAACAATCTACATTTATTCAAATATAGTTAAGTCATCATCTTCTGGAGTCAACATCATCATAACTCTCCAAACCCCAAATTCCATCCTGAATTTCTTTCAACTTTATTTCCTTTAGAACCATTGGCCCCAATCTCTCCTGTTGAGCAATAGAGCTCTCACAGGGCAGATGAGAAGGGCTGCTCATCGTCTTTACTGCTCCTTGACAAAATGCATGGGTTGTGCAGATATGCTGCGTAGCCATGTCCATCACTAGGTCTTACTTTTGGGGTAGGGCTTATATTGTGCAAATGCTTAGAAATCCTACTAGAGCTTATTTTATGAGTAGGTCTTATTTTTGGGGAAACACGGTAGTAGTATGAGGTTTACCAGAACATTAATAAGTCAGGAATAGAAAATAGATAAACTATATTTATATAGTTTATATTTACTATATTTTCATTGCACATCAGAATAGTAGTCTAGAAATTTGTGACTTTATTTGATTTTCCTTCTTCCTTCCCCTCTCCCTCCCTCCCTTCCTTCCTTGACTTTTTCTCTTCTCCTACCTTGTGTCCCTCTTTTACTACATATCACTTAATGCATTCCTCCTATGTGTCTTATAATTTATTAGGTGCTTGGAATAGAAAGGCAACAACTATAGGTTTTACCTGCAGGGATATGATAGTCTAGTGGAGGAGAAAATTATGTAACTATGTAATTACACTCCAGTGCAATGAGTGCACCTGTATTAGGTGTGGGCAAGATGTTCCAGGTGAAGTGACTGGAGGAACTATTTTCCTCTGTATGGAGTGTAACTTGGAGATTATGATTTTGTGGGGAAATTATAGAATTTGCAGACAACATATCTAACTATGTAGAAAATCCCAAAGACTACAAAAAACTTCAGGTACCAAAGAAGTGAGTTTAGAAAGGTAATGGGATACCAAGACAATATACAAGCATCAATTGTATACCTATGTACCAGAAATGAATATTTGGAATTTATAGTTTAAAAAACAATATAATTTACAGTAAAAACCAAAACAATGAAGTATCTAACAAAATATGTGCAATATTTGTATGCTGAAAACTATAGAATACTAATGAAAGAAACCAAAGATGTATACAAATGGAGAGATATACCATATTCATGGATCAGAAGGCTCAATATCATTAAGATCCCAATTCTCCCCACCTTGATCTTTTGATTCAACTCAATAGTAATCAAACTTGCAGCAAGCTTTTTTAAAAAAAAAATAAGTTGATTCTAAAATTTACATGGAGAGGCAGAAGAACTAGAAGAGCCAAAATAATTCTAAGGAGAAGAACAAAGTCAGAGGATTTTCACTGCCTAGAGGAAGGACCTACACTTGTTTCCTGATTTTAAGAATTACTATAAAGTGCAGTAATCAAAAAGGTGTAGTTTTAGCAAAAGAATAGACATGTCAATTTATGAAACAGAATAGAGAGCCCAGAAATAAACCCATACAAGCATAGATAATTGGCTTTTTACAAAGGTAAAAAGGCAATTTAATGGAAAAAGAGTAATTCTTTAAACAAGTGGTGCTAGTACAGTTAGACATCCATATGCAAAAATAAAGAATTAACATAAATCTCATGGGATATCCACAAATAAACTCAAAGTTGATCATAGACATAAATTTACAGCATAAAACTATAAAACTCATAGATAGAATAAAAATCTGCATGACATTGGGTTTGGTGATGAATTTTTAGATACTAAACCAAAGCACAAGCCATCAAAAAAAATGTAAATTGGACTACATGAAAACTAAAAGTACTGCTCTATGAAAGACACTGTTAAGAGAATGAAAAGACAAGCCACAGATAGGAAAAATATATTTGCAAATCATATAACTTTTAATGGACTTGTGTCCAGAATATATGAAGAGCCCTTAAAACTCAACAATAAGGAAACAACCAGTCAATAAATAACAGGTAAACATTCTGAACATAGATTTCACCTTCACCAAGGAAGATATGGAGATAAGTGAGCACAGGAAAAGATGCTTAACATCGTTAGTCTTTAGGGAAGCACAAATTAAGACCATAAGATACTATTATACAGCTATTAAAATGGCTAAAATAATTTTTTAAAGAAAGTGACAATACCAGATCATGAAAAAATGAAGCAATAAAAATGCTTATTCATTGCTGTTAGGATGCTAAATAGTACAGTCACTTTGGGAAACATTTTGGCCGTTTCTTATGAGGTAAAACATACACTTACCATATGTTCCAGCAATCCTATTTAGAGGTATTTACCTAAGTGAAATGAATTCTCATCTTCACACAAAAACCTGTAGAAGAATTTTTATAGAAACATTGTTCATAATTGCAAAAAAAGACTGGAAACAGTCCATATGTCCTTTAACAAGTGAATGGATAAACAAACTATGGTACATTTCTAGCATGGAATACTATTGAGCGATAAAAAACAAGAAACTTCTGGTTCATACAACAACATGGATTACTCTTAAGTGCATGTTTTTGTAAATGACACAAGCCAAACTTCAAAGGCAATATAGTGTATGACTACATTTTTATGACATTCCAGAAAAGGCAAAATTGTAGGGGCATAAAACAGACCGGTAACAGCTTCATCTTACACTGATGTGCTGAATTATTCTCTCTACCTAGAGAATTTGGATCCTGCATAGGACCAGATCTCAGGGCTTATTACTGATGGGTCTTATCCTTCTGCTCTGACTTAGTCTCTTAATTATACGCTAGCCTACTGCAGTCATCTTGCTTGATACACATCCTTGGGGCACATACCCCTTAACTAGCCTCATGCTACTTATTAGTTAACCTCCTATTCCAGGAAAAACAGAAAATTTTAAAATATATATGTATATTTTTATATAAAGGCTAGTATCTGGCCATTTCAGTATTATTGATATCGTTTTCCTTCTTTTGTAGTAGCAAACATTCTTCATAAGAACAGTACAGGCAATAGACCTGCAAAACTCTCAGATAGGAGGGAAAATATCAAAGAAAAGACCAAGTGCAAATTAATAAAGCATAAAACACTTGCATCATAAAAACCTGAAAAGTATCATTAGTTGCAAATTAGTAGAAGAATAATTATCCCCAAGACGTTGGGTACCTGGTACATCTCGCTTGCAAAGAACTGACATAATGTGATAAGGAGATAAAACTGTCAGCTCTCAAATGTTTGGGAGGATAAAGGTTGAAAGATGAGAAAAAACTACCTGTACGAACAAGTTCAATAAAACTTTGAGGATTTGGGATATTGGGGCTGTTCTGGGCGTGTAGGTGATATGAGCATCTAAATGCATGGCACTGGCAACCTTGGATTGCTTTATGGAGAGGAAAGGAAACTTAAAATTTTCTTCTGGTATTTCCATTAGGTACTTTTTCAAAGTGAAAAAGACCCAGTGCCTGTATATGTGGTTAGGTGACTGACTTATTGGAGTGTTGCTCTACTGGACTAATGTTATTTGGATGTAGATGTTTCTCACCAGTTTTAGGAATATTGAAACATGCCAGGTCCTGAGGAGACCTACTGGATCTTCCACTTTAAAGACAGTCATGATAGGAAATCGTACTCTGGGAAATAAGTGCCACCTAACCACTCACACCAACTTAGGGCAGGAAGAAGTGAGCCTCCTGGGCCAATTGCGTGGCATAATAATATAGTGGATCTTATAACAGCATCTCATTTAAATTTAATTGTATGGAAGATCCTTCCGGTAAAAACAAAAGCTCAGTTGGGAGGAGAGTCACATCTAATCCTGGCTTTTCCAATTTCTAAACCATTTTCTAATTGTAGATTAGGAAAGCAATTCTTTTAACCTCTGCTCTAATGTGGGTCAAGTGTTCATTAATTTCTGTTGACCTAAAGTGATCCATACTATTACCAGGCAATAGAACCTTTTTTTTCCTAAAGAGATAAGAACATAGATCAAGTATTCCTGAAATGTGTGGCTTTACGTGGCTCACAAATACCTTTGCTTCCAACAGTGTCAGTTGGTGTTAGAATTGGGCAAGTCCTAATAAAATTTCAAGAAACCGAGTTGTATTAAGTGACTGTTCAGTAGTAGTGCCTCATATATTATCATTTTACAAACTAAAATAATGTATTGTTATTAGGTCCATCCTTGTCATTGAATTCTTTTAGAAAGATTCTAAATAGGAATTCTTAATAGCTACATAAAGTTTTGTGTCTCACACAACACTTTCAGAAATATTTTCTCCTTGGATTTTCTAGATATCATTCAAAAGCTTGATGGTATTTTTATTGGAGGTGAGGAAATCAAGGCTACCCGAAGGAATTTGCCCAAGATCACTTGGTCAATAACGGTAGGTCTGAGATTCAAACCCAGGCCACCTGACTCCAGAGTCCAAACTCTTTCTAGTCTGCTAAGCCATGATAATGCCTGCAATGGTCCCATTCGAGGATGGAGGAGATGTCAGTTCTAAGGCATCTTGTACCCCAAATCATTTGAGAACCAGTAGTCTCTTGGTAAGAGAAGCTTTACTTGGTGATGCTAGAATACAACAAGATGGGCTGGTTGGAAGAGAGATGCTGAATTTCACTTTGGACATGTGGACTATTTAAAAGGGATGTAGAAGTCTAGAGAGTGGAATAGAAATCTGGGCTGTGGCATGGATTTTGGAAATCCTGGGTATGGAGGTTAACTAAAGCTATTGGAATGGAAGAGCCTGCTCTCACACGGGTACAGCTGTGAGTTGAATTATGGCATGGTGGTGTTCAAATGAAAGTCAGTCCTACTTAACATTTAGCTGGTAGTTGCATAACTATTATCATACCAGAGAAAAAATACAAGAAAAGGCATGTCATACTCTTAAAGTACTACCCAGTGAACAACAAAAATTTTTTGTTGTAGTTTGCTACATGTTATAGAGTGATAAAACATGACATTTAGGCGTAAGTACTTAAAAGATTCCCTTGGGCTATGTTCAGGGCACAGAACAGCTGTATGTGTAATTAAATAAAGCTAATTTAAATAAATTAGATTTACCAGAAAATCATTCAAAGTTTGCATTCATAAAAGTTTTTATGCAAAAAGTTGTGAATGCTATTTCTTCAAACTGCAAATTTTGGAACATGGTGGGGTCTGGGACAAGGAATACATTTTAAAGTAGTAAAAATGGAAAATTTTTTCTTCCAATTTCATCTTGAAGTTGTGATTTTACTGATATTTTACACAGGTGAATTGCAAGAGAACGTTTGCAATATAATTATCACTGAAGCACCAAGAAAGACAATGCAACAGAATGAAAATATGCTTTTAGTTTCTTTTATTGCACACATCTTACACACAGTACATGCATCTTGGAACTATTACCCTTTTTTTCAGTAGAAGCTACCTCCTGAACACACTTTTACATCAGTATTGATAAGAGACTATATCTTCAAGAAATAGGTCAGTTGTTCTATTTGTTCCTGAGCTTGCAAACCGGGATGTTGATTTAGCAAAGCTAAGAATTTTTGGAATAAAAATGAGCACATAACTAGTTTTAATGTTCCTGACTGCAGAGATATTACAGTGTAATCAGCAAGGGCTATGACATTGTTTTCATCAAAAAGCTATAAGGAATATTTCTGGGAACCAAGGTGAATTAAGGTTTGACCTTTTTAAATATTATCTTTCCTGACTGTCTCCTGGATACTTGTTTACAGGTTTCAGGAACGAAGTACATTGATCCTTCTTTAGAGATCAGTCATAGGGGTAAACAGAAGGCTCTGTGATTTATGGCAAACCCTGCTGGTAGTTCCTTGGAGAGGTCTACCGTGCACGAATTGAGAACCATTCGAGAAACCAGGGATTTAGACTTTATAAGGGAAACTGTTTTGTTCAGTCCCCCATTTCAGAAATGAAAGCAACTGCAATTTCAAATTGATGAGAGTCCAATATAAAGAAATCTAATACCTAGCCAATCTATAATAAACAGATTTCTTTTTTCTGGCCTTACGTGTGACTAATCTGCATGTTTTGTCTCATTTCTCTTTAACATGGGCTTAGGGCACGTGTTTAAAAAATGCACTTGCATCCGAAGGTGAAGAGACACGTTCAGGGTATTTAACTGAATCTCAGTTCTAGAACCACTGGTCAGGGAAAAACTTAAGCAACAGAAGAGCTTAAGAAAAAATTTCCAAAACAGCTGAATGGGCTGTCGTCAGCCATCAGTGTCATTGCTCAGCAGCCTCATGAAAGCCAATATTGTGTGCTATATCTTTGTCAGTCATATTAAATGTCATGGATTATAAAATAAGGCAAATGCAATAATTGCATGCAATATATTGATCAAAACATTTTATTTCTCAAGGCAAGTCATCCAAATTGAGCTTTATTAAAAAGTTCTTTATTTTAGGAAGTATATATCCCATTTAGGAAGTATATATCCCATTTACTGAATTTTATGCTGGTATATCAGAAAGATAGATGTCTTATTTGATTTGAATAAAAATTAGATAAAACGTATTATATATAATACATATGAATATTTACGTATATAGACTCTTACCCTGAGTACTTGATTTGTATTAAAGAAAGATGTTTTCAATGTTTGGAATTATTTGGTTAGCTTTTGCTTCCTTTTTAAATCAAAACATGAAACAAGGCAGCTATTTCGTTATTCTCTTCAAATTTCTCTCAATTACGAATAGAAATATGATTTCTATTTTCTCTTAAAATAATCCTCACATTCTTCTAATTCTCTCCTGAATTGTAATTTGCTCACAAGATTGAAAAGCAAGGAATATCTTTTAGCCACACCCCTTTGTGTTCAGAGCTAATTGTGTTCACTCAGTGTTGTTTGGGGCAAGTGCTTCTAATAAAATGAATTTATAGAATCAAACAGTTTACTACTAACTGTGAAAAATATAGCAATAAGGACTTCACATTTCTAGTCAAAAGATATTTAAGCCCATACTTTATTGGATACTTATAGCTTAGTGTTCATTCCTTAGTCTGCATGTAGTAAACCTTTGTGTCCATTATAGATCTTCCTTGGAATTGGTTCTATACCTCTTATGAATATAATACTATATCTTTTGGGAGATTTAATGACAATTTCATTGATTATCTATAAATTACCCATATGTCATGATGAATAGGCCAATAAGCTTCAAGGTCAATGTTTGAAAGTTTTTTTAAATGGGATAATCAATACAGCAATTCCAAGTATGATAATTTACATTTAAAGTATGTGTTTTTTCCTTTCTTTAAGTGCCTATTATTATTACACATGTGTACTGGTCAACATAAAAAATATACATGTAATTTAGAATCAAACTATTTTCCTTCCTAAAAAACAAAGCCCTTTAAGGTAAAACTTTTTTGCTGTTTTTGTCATAATTGCACCAAATACCAAATTGTACTTAAACTAGTGTGCCTCATCTAGCTAACTTTGTTGGTTAAGCCTTGTCAAAACAATGGTATGGTCTCAGAGTCAATCAATACATATTTTAAGGAGCTTTGCATTCAGAAAAATATTATCATAGGAATTTCATTTCCAGTAATGGGAAGAAGAATACCTGGGTCAATCTCCCCACAGGTTAGAAACAATGAACAATTCTGGATAAAGGTTTAAAAAATGTCTTGAATTCATTGATGAGCTGTCAGGAAAGTAAGAAATTTTCAGGCCAAAAAGTCTATGGGGTTGTTAGGGCCCTTCTCTGTAGCTGGCTTTGGCTTTATGGCTTTGCCTAAGATAAATCGATACTTTGGTTTTCTAGGACTTCAGTGGGACAGGGCATAGAAGTCAAAACCCAAAAGCCACCCAGACTGCTAAGTCTAACAGGAGATCTTCCTTCTTTAAAACTGGGATCCCAAAGGGTCCCCTTGTAAGAGTGAATCAGAAATCAACCCATTCTCTGCAAGAATTTTCATAGAGAGTAAACTTATCTCCAACCATGTGCTGAGCAGAGTTTGGGGAATAGGGGTGTAACCACTGATCACTTAGAATCAAAACATGGTCACTAGGAGAGTTCACAGCTGAAATTCATGCAACTTTATAACCCAAAACATCTCAAGGCAAAATGTAACTTAACCTGATCTTAGACATTAAGTATCCCCAGACGCCTAGAAAAACCAAATGCAAATTCTCTCTTGGGGAATTTATTAATACCTTCATTCCCAAAAAACGTTGCTGCTTATCTAGAACACATTAGTAACTTTCAAATGGTTTTTCTTTTTTTTTTTTTTTTTTTTTTTTTACAATTGCTGTTGTGACTGAGCCAGCCTCTCTTTAGGTTGCAAGATATGCGTGCTGTATGAGTTGTTAAATATTTCAAATACCAACCCTGTTGGAACTAGCCTCTGTTTCTTTTTCATAGTGTCCATATCATAGCAGTTGTTAGATATTTTTAAATTATCCTGATCCCAGGTGAAAAGAATTCTCAAAAATGTAATCCCAAGGAAATGGAGCAGATCACAGTATAAAAATTACCAAATATATATATGGAAACACCTCCATAGAAGAGAAATGGTAGAAACACACGAGCAAGAATAAATCTGGAAGTACTTTTGATACTTTAAAATCAAATCCAGACCATGAAAACCATTGAATATATACATACACACAATAGAATCTTGAAAATGTATGCAGAGAAAAACTATTACTATAAACCAGGGGTCCGCAAACTTTTTAAACAGGTGGCCAGTTCACTGTCCCTCAGGCCGTTGGAGGGCCGGACTATAATTTAAAAAAAAACTATGAACAAATTCCTATGCACACTGCACGTATCTTATTTTGAAGTAAAAAAACAAACAGCCAAAAACACCTGCATGTGGCCTGTGGGCCATAGTTTGAGGATGCCTGCTATAAACAATACCCAAGCAGATTTTGAAATGGAGCCAAATACAAGTAAAAAATATAAATAAAATATATTAATAAATAAAAATATAATGAAATTTAAAATTATATAGATGATTGAATAAACATAGCTAAAGAGTGAAATGGAAAGCTAGAAGTGGCCGGGGGTGGTGGCTCACGCCTGTAATCCTAGCACTCTGGGAGGCCGAGGCGGGCGGATTGCTCGAGGTCAGGAGTTCAAAACCAGCCTGAGCAAGAGTGAGACCCCATCTCTACTATAAATAGAAATTAATTGGCCAACTAATATATATATAGAAAATTAGCTGGGCATGGTGGTGCATGCCTGTAGTCCCAGCTACTCGGGAGGCTGAGGCAGGAGGATTGCTTGAGCCCAGGAGTTTGAGGTTGCTGTGAGCTAGGCTGACGCCATAGCACTCACTCTAGCCCAGGCAACAGAGTGAGACTCTTGTCTCAAAAAAAAAAAAAGCTGGAAGTTATGTTTGAAGAAATGATCCAGAATTCACCATAGTTTGCCCTTGTCTATTTGTGCTGATTCTTTGTAGGTATCTGTGCTGATTCTTTGTAGTTTTCCTATTTGGAAGTGGACTGTTTTCTTTCAGCTCTGGTGTACAACATTTCTGCCTGCTTACCCTGCAGAAAGAGAGCCACTGGCTTCTAGCTGATTTCAACACGGAAATGGGGTCTGTCAAAGACTGATGTGGAAACGCGCCCAATTCCTTCATATTTAGACAACAGAGAAAGGGAAAATATAAATCCACCGTAAATTATCATTACCGATTCACAATACAGCAACCCGAGGAAGTAGAGCAGAAGCTGACACCCCGCACGGTCCCAGCAAAGACCTGAGTCTCAGAGTCATTTATTCTCTGTAGTTAGTGAACTGCCATGCTGGGTTCCAGCTCTCGGGATAACTAATTTCTGTTTCCCTAATTCAGTGCCAGGTAGGAGCTGCAGCAGTACCTGGCAAGAGTAGTATCCCTCTCCCACACAATGCTGTCGTTCAGTTTATTATTGCTCATTCGTCCAAATGCAAATCTGTGAATCACCCACAGTTGCAAGTGGCTTCTCAGGGTGCTAAGCCACACAATGCACGCGGAGTCCCCACCAGCCACCTTGGCTCCCCCTCTGCCACCTATCTGAGCAATGTGTTGTTACTTGGGTTTCACTAATATCTGCCCACTTACTTTCTTGGGATTTTGCTCTTTCTTGTAAGAAAGACTTTCAAGTTAGCTTTCTATATGTCTTCTGTTATATTGACTTAGCTTTTTCAATGGGAATCTACTAGGTGGCCATTAATAAAAATCTTTATTTTTCGTTCACCCTCTTCCCCCAAATTCCTCGTATTAAATTCAACACTCGTGTTGAACATCACTTTCAGACCTCCGCTGCTGGTGTCTTCTCTCTCTCTTTCCTTTGCTGTTCTATTTTTAACTTTCTGAGCAGATGAAAATTCCTCCAGAGCAAAGCATGGCACCCTCAGAAACTAAGAGGCTTGTACTACTAGAGTAATCGCTACAATAATTATGGAAAGTCTAACAATCGTATCCATTCATTGTATTCATTTATTCATATGGCAAATATTTATTGAACACCAACTATTCAAGTTCCATGCTAGGCACTGGGAATGAATGTCTTAAAAAAATGAATAATCTCTTTGATGAAAACATCCTATGGGGTAGACGACAATTAAACAGATAGTTATAATTTAGTGTTACGAACAGTAGAAGGTGGGGTGGGCGCACCTAAGGAGGGTGGCCTTAACAATGTGGCTGTAATGCAGAGCAGAAAAGATTTTTCAGAGGACTTCATAACTGAATCTTGAAAAAAAAAATACAGAGATGTTCTAAAGGGCTGTTGGAAGGATGGGAAGAGAAAATTTCAATTGCAACAAATCAGTTTCTGCTATATCACCATTCAGCTCCTATATCCAAATTCTCCCATTAGCCTTTCCATGCAGCATCTATGTCTACATCCCCCATGGGCATCCCCACACAGTATCCATGTCTACATCCCCATGGGCATCCCCATACAGTATCCATGTCTACATCCCCATGGGCATCCCCGTACAGTATCCATGTCTACATCCCCATGGGCATCCCCATACAGTATCCATGTCTGCGTCCCCATGGGCATCCCCATACAGTATCCATGTCTGCGTCCCCATGGGCATCCCCATACACTATCCATGTCTACATCCCCATGGGCATCCCCATACACTATCCATATCTACATCCCCATGGGCATCACCATACAGTATCCATGTCTGCATCCCCCATGGGCATCCCCATACAGTATCCATGTCTACATCCCCATGGGCATCACCATACAGTATCCATGTCTGCATCCCCCATGGGCATCCCCATACAGTAT
>VSMD01039022.1:0-12000 GCA_008750895.1 Mirza zaza | reverse complement strand
ATGGGTTTTATTTATTTATTTATTTATTTATTTATTTATGTTTGAGACAGAGTCTCACTTTATTGCCCAGGCTAGAGTGAGTGCTGTGGCGTCAGCCTAGCTCACAGCAACCTCGAACTCCTGGGCTCAAGCAATCCTGTTGCCTCAGCCTCCCGAGTAGCTGGGACTACAGGCATGTGCCACCACGCCCGGCTAATTTTTTTTCTATATATATTAGTTGGCCAATTAATTTCTTTCTATTTATAGTAGAGATGGGGTCTCGCTCTTGCTCAGGCTGGTCTTGAACTCCTGAGCTCAAACGATCCGCCCACCTCGGCCTCCCAGAGAGCTAGGATTACAGGCGTGAGCCACCGCGCCCGGCTGGGGAATGGGTTTTAATACAAGTGTCTGTTAAGGAGCTTGGTCTCGGGGCTGATGTAGCAGGAGGGTGAGAGGTAAAGAGGACAGAGACAGGGCTGCGGTTAAAGGGGAGAGCACAATATCTTTTTATAACATTGGAAAGTCAGCAAACTGTCCTCAGTTACCAGACAAATGGGACTCTAAGGAAATAGGAGTGTGCAGAAAATGATTTTTCTTTCTTATTAATATTACGCATCTGACATTGTGCTGAGTATTTTAGGTGGAGTATCTCATTTTCAATCTGTATTACTACTGTAGAAGGTAGGTCCTCCTGTTACCACCATGATAGATGAGGAAACCGAGGCAGCAGCACTTGCTCAGTGTCACCTGGCTGGAAGCGGTGGAGGCGCCATCAGGTCCCCCGTGCTTGCTTGTGACATAGCCCCGTTTGGGGTGCTGCTGAGGAGCACAGGCCCCTGTGGAGGCCCAGCTGGTGCCTGGAAGGGAGGCTCAACCGGGAAGCCTGGTACGTGCTAACGTGACCTGTCCCTGGATTCCCGCTGTCGACGCCGGAGAAATCGACTCCCTGTTTCCCATCTCCTTCCGCGTCCAACACTTCCCACTGGAAGGACAAACCTGTGTCTGGACCTGGATTCTGCCGATGCTTCCAGGAAGTTATTTAACCTGTATCTGGGATACAGTTTCTTCACCTGTAAGTGGGGTGGATGTGAGGAGGAGAGATAGCGCGTGTGCTGCCTGGTACCGGGTATGAAGTAAGGGATCGATGAAATGGCACTAACTGTTTTCATCGAGAAAGTGTTCCTGGAGCACGTGCTCAGCAGGGACGCGTGGCGAAAGGTGTCGATGACATCCACTGAGGGTGTGACAGTAATGCACCTTCAACGATTACACTGCTTGCTAACACGCCAGCCAATTCCAGGTTTTCTAGAACAACCCCTGTTTTCTTATGTCAGTTACACCTGCCCTTTTATGTCAATTCTGCTACACCTTAGGGATGGTAGAGTCATTAATTCTGATGGGGCTAAACAATCCCAGTGAAGAACTGAGTGTACACGTAGGGCCACCTGGGCAGTGTACGCTGAAATCACATTGATAGCACGTCAATGTCCCAATTTGCTCTCTACAACTGACCATGGTGCTTTGTAGGAAGACGGCAATCTGATTAATGAAAATCCTACTGAAATGTGGGTGAATGATGGCTTCTCATAGTCTCTTTGTCCTTGCATTTACATTTTTTCTTTTTTTTTTTTTTGAGACAGAGTCTCACTTTGTTGCCCAGGCTAGAGTGAGTGCCGTGGCGTCAGCCTAGCTCACAGCAACCTCAATCTCCTGGGCTCAAGCGATCCTCCTGCCTCAGCCTCCCAAGTAGCTGGGACTACAGGCATGCGCCACCATGCCTGGCTAATTTTTTCTATATATATTAGTTGGCCAATTAATTTCTTTCTATTGATAGCAGAGACAGGGTCTCGCTCTTGCTCAGGCTGGTTTCAAACTCCTGACCTCAAGCAATCCTGCCTCATCCTCCCACAGTGCTAGGATTACAGGTGTGAGCCACCGTGCCCAGCCTTGTATTTACATTTTAGATGAGTTGTAATTAACTCCAAAGAACGAATCTTCTAGGGCTATAAACAGAGGTTTCCCTGGCTGTGTGTATGGGAGATTAACTCTGGACAGCAGTTCTTAAATTATTCTCACAGGGAATTAGCACCCCCCAATCCTGTTTTCGTATGCCTCACTACATCAATGGCACTCTTTGCTGGAGAAAGACAACTTAACCTGGGTGGGTGAGGGTTCCAGACTCTGATTATTCGATCCATTCCACCTGTCGGCAGCAAGTGTTTTTTCCTACAGAATGAAAATGCCTTGACTCCTTCACAAGTACAAAAAACCACCAAAAACTATTTGATCACAGTCTGCTCGCCTTTGGGGCAAACCAAGGAATGCACGGCCTTTTCTCATCTTGACACCGTTTCTAACACTCCTGATCTCTTTCATCCTTTGCTTGATGCTTGTTGTTCCCTCAGAGTGCCCTACAAATATTCACAGAAAAACAAAACACAGTTTCTTAATATGATCAGTCAATTTCCCGACAGGCTGCTGATTCATGAAGGTCCCAGGTTCATTTTCAGCGACAATCAGTGTTTCCTTCTTCCACCCCCAGCTGTTAAACCACAGATAATCTGAAGAATGAAAATGATGTGGCTAAGAAAAACAAGATTTTCCCCTCCTTCTCTAGAAAGAGACAAGAAGAGTCACCTGGGGAAGAGAGGTGACATGAAGAGGGTCATCGCATTTGGAGAAAACTGACTTCTATTAAATTTCTGCTAAGTGCCAGGGCCTCTCCCAAAGCAGTCTCGCTTGAGCCTCCCAGGAACTCTAGGAGGCAAGCATAGCATAGTTTACCTCCGTCTTACAGGTCGGGAAAGCCAGCCTAGAGAGGTGCCGAAACTTGTCTCACGGAGACAGTGCCACTGAGCGTCAAACCCAGGGCTGTCTGATACCTAAGCTGGAGCCTACTGAGTTGACCTGTCAGTTCCACCAACCACCCAGCCCATTCTGTCCCACAATTCCTCTGACAGATGCTTTCGGTCAAATGACTTTATTGGCTTATGAGTCTACTGAACAACAGGCTCAAACTAGCGGCATCCTGCAGAAGCCATCACAGGTCTCCCTGTGGGGATCAGACACTGGTGTCACCAGCAGATGGTGAAGGAAATCCTCAGCACACTCGCCAGGCCTCTCCCGTCCCCACCCTCTGGCTCTCCCTGACCACGACCCCCGCCTTGTCCAAGGTGGCAGAGGAGGTAGAAGAACAATCCTCAGCTTCTCCCTCCACTCGCCCACAAGTAAGAACTCTCTTCCTACATGAGTGACTTCAGTGATTAGTTGAGGCAGAATTGGTTTTGTTGGAGTGCTGTGCCCGTTACCACAGGTTACAGGCCCAACCATGTTTCCCCAAAAATAAGACCTACCCATAAAATAAGCCCTAGCAGGATTTCTAAGCATTTTCGCAATCAAAGCCCTACCCTGAAAACAAGACCTAGTGATGGGTGTGGCTACCCAGCGCACACAACCTATGAATTTCGTCGGGGAACGGTAAAGAAGACCAGCAGCCCTTCTCATCTGCCCCATGAGAGCTCTATTGCTCAACATGAGAGATTGGGGCCAATGGTTCTAAAGGAAATAGAGTCACAAGAAATTCAGGATGGAATTCGGGGTTTGGAGAGTGATGATGATGTTCCAGAAGAAGACGACTTAACTATATTTGAATAAATATAGATTGTTGTACTGTACTTTAAAAAAATAACATATCGGCCGGGCGCGGTGGCTCAAGCCTGTAATCCTAGCTCTCTGGGAGGCCGAGGTGGGCGGATCGTTTGAGCTCAGGAGTTCGAGACCAGCCTGAGCAAGAGCGAGACCCCATCTCTACTATAAATAGAAAGAAATTAATTGGCCAACTAATATATAGAAAAAATTAGCCGGGCATGGTGGCACATGCCTGTAGTCCTAGCTACTTGGGAGGCTGAGGCAGCAGGATTACTTGAGCCCAGGAGTTTGAGGTTGCTGTGAGCTAGGCTGACGCCATGGCACTCACTCTAGCCTGGGCAATAAAGTGAGACTCTGTCTCAAAAAAAAAAAAAAATAATAACATATCCCCTGAAAATCAGCCCTAGGGGGTCTTCTTGAGGAAAAATAAATATAAGGCCCTGTCTTATTTGGGGGGAAACACGGTATGTTCTAGGAGTCGAGGAAAAGAGTTCGCCCAGAGGGAGTCCACGCTTCTGGGGGGGGGCGTGCTGCTCCCTCTGGCAGACCCTTGTCAAGTAGAACTCCAACAACCTAGAGCTGCTGATGTTTCAAGAGAATTAGGGAGTCTCTATTTTTTTTTTTTTGACATAGAGTCTCGCTACATTGCCCAGGCTGGCCTCGAACTCCTGGTCTCAAGCAATCATCCTGCGTTGGCCTCCCAAAGCAGTAGGATTATAGCCATGAGCCACCATGTCTGGCAGGAAGTCTGTATTTTCACTGGAAACTTCCAGAATTGTAAATGTTGGTTACTCAGTTTCAAAACAGGTTTTAAATACTCTGCTTGTCCGTGGCTGCATTAGCCCACCGCTGCCTCTCGAGACCTCCAGTTTGGGAGCATGTTGCTGCCGTGGAGCTCAGGGGAGTGTCCGGGAGGGGGAAGGGTGTTCTTATCTTCCCACTGCTTGTGAGCACTTTCCTTTTTACTGGCCCAGAGCCCTGAAGTCATGAGGGGCTGCTCTCCATTCCATCAGTTCCAGTGGAGAATGTGGGGTCATTTCCGAATGACTGGAGTGTGTGCTTTCCACGCTATTTGGGGCCATAATCTGAGTCCCGGGCCGCCACTGGCCAGTGCATTGACAGTGATTAGAGGTGACGGCTCTGGTCTTCATGGCCTCTTTCCCCAGTGGCGAAGGGCTGGTGGAGTAGGGCGGCTGGCTGGTCACTCTGGCCCTGTCCTTCCCTTTCTCCTTTAACATGCAGTAGGGGGGTAAACAGCCTTGAACTTGCAGCCCTTCATGTGCCAGGCAGAGGGGAGGGAGGATAAGTGGTGAGTGTAATCGCTTAAGACGGCAGCGTGAGCCGAGACTCCGGGTGAGCACTTAAAGTGTCAAAGCAATGCAGCAAACAGCAGGTTGACACGATCACCCTTGTCGTTATGAGCAGAGATCTGAAACTTCCAAGCAGGTGTGTCGCTTGATTTTTATTTTTTTCCGGAGGAAAGGGAGAGCAGCCAGTTCATTTGCATGATCTCTAGCAGCTCGTTTCCAACAGAGCCAGACAGAGATACATGTTTAAATGGTTGCCGTGGAAACCGGAGAGCATAGCTCTCCTCCAAGGTCTAAAGGAAGGATGATGAAAAGTTTAAGTAGTCACCATGGAAACCTAGAGCAGAGTGGAGGCAGGTTCAGACCCCAGCACGCTCACTGGCAGGTGAGTCTGCAGGGACCCGGGTACTAGTGGAGGGTCGATTCCGACCGTCCCTGTGGTGTCCGGCATCAGGGCTGACCAGACGCCACCTCCACAGCCCTGGGCTCCGAGCTTCCCGTGGGGCCGGCGGAGAGGTGAGTGAGCTGCCCCAAAGCTCAGCCTCTCCCTTCCTGAGTCAGGGTGGATCTCGTGGCCTCTCTTGCCCATCCTTCCCTGAATCTCACCCCCTTGCCTCCACCAATGTCTTCAGTGTGACTGGAGCCCGCGGACCTGTTGTCACAAAACGGACCCCTGCTCAGGTTCCCAGGTGGGAGGACACTCGGGGCCCGGCCCTGGTTTCTCTGTAGCCTTGACCAAGATACGCCCCCTGCATATAATAACCAAAATGGAGCCAGGCTTCCCTGTGCTCAACGAACAAGGGCACATCTCCCTGCAGAGCTCCCGCTACAGCTGCAGCTTTCCTCCGTAGCAGCAGCGTTCCCCCTTGTGCCTGAGGCGAGCCTGTCTGGGACTAGGCGGCTGACCTTAGGACACATTTTGCAGTCCGGGGGTGTAAGGAGGAGCCCCGCCCTCCTACGGAAGGGCTCCTGCCCTGGTGGAGACCAGAGCTATGCAAAGGGAGCTGCGGGAAGTCGGTGAACCACCTCCCCGACTGCTGACACGTCATGACTCTCCAGCGCCCACTTGGGGGTCGGGTACCGGGGCACACAGAGGCCACACGGCCAGGGGGCCGTGAGCTGGGGCATGGGGAGGCCTGAGAGGAGAGGGCACGGGGAAACCTCCGGGTCTCCTGGAGTGTGCTCCTCCCAGCCACTGCTCTGGGGGAGGGGAGGGTGCAGCTCATCCATTGGGCTGGTATTTACTGAGCACCTATTATGTGCCGCGTGTATTCTAAGCTCTCAAGATGGATCAGGGAACAAAAGAGACAAGAGTCCCTGGCTTTGAGGGAAGACAGACTGTAGACAACAGACATAGTAGATAAGTGACATAGCGTGTAAGAAGGTGACTAGATGCCTGGATTTAAACAAGGGTAGAACAAGGTAAGGAGGATTGGGAACGCCAGCGGCAGGGGTTGGGCAGCTCCAAAATGTAATAAAGTCGGTGGGGTGGGCCGCGCTGAGAAGTGAGGTTGGAGCAAAGACTCGGGAAAGGCGAAGGACTGAGCCACGTGGACTTCGGCAGGCAGAACCTTCCAGGCAGACGGGTGGAGCTGTGGCAAAGCCTAACTATGCTCGGGGAAATTGGTGTGACTGGAACAGGGTGAGCGAGGGACAGAAGGAGGAGACGAGGCCAGGGAGGGGAGGGTTGGGTCACACACAGGCCCTGGAAGTCTTGGGCTTTTACTCTGAGTAAAACTAAGCTTCCACCACTGGAGGACCCGCAGGGATCTGGCTTCTGGTTGTCCGGGCTGTCTGGAAGCAGGGGGAGCAGCGAGGAGGCTCTGCCTGTAGACAACAGCCAGAAGATGGTGATTCTTACTAGCTGGTAGCGTGGGGCTGGTGAAAGAGGCCAGCCCCTGGGTGCATTATCAACCTGGAACCAACAGGCTGGCTGTGGGTGGTGAGCATGAGGAGGCCAGGGTGATGACTAGGTTTTTGGCCTGAGCATCGGGAAGGGTGGACTTAGCACCAAGTGAGATGGGGAAGGGAGTGGGGTGTGACGAGAAGATCTGGATTCGGGTTTGAACTTCATCTTGATGTCCATGATCTGTCCTCGTGGAGATGTCCGCTGGCAGTTGCAATACCAGACTGCAGTTCAGGGAGGGGCTGGGCCAGCGACACAAACCTGGGCATTGACGGGCACTGGGGGCCCTGGCGCGGATCGTTATGGGAGACGTGGAGGAGGAGACGACCAAGGACTGAACTCTGGGGGCTCCAACACTAAGTCGTGGAGATGTGGGGGGATGAGCAAGGGTGGCAGAGAGGAAGCAGCCAGGGGATGGAGGGAAAAGCAAGAGAGGTTGGGGCTTTGCAGCCAAGCGAGAGAAGGACACGAAGGAAGCCGGAGGGACCAGTGGCTTCAGATGGCGTGAGCAGATGAGACGAAGATTGGCCAGTGGATTTAGCAACATGAGGGGCACTGGAGACTCTTACAGAGTGGTTTTGGTGGCCTTGTGGGGGCAAAGGCCGGGTTGGAGGAGTTTTAGAGAGGATGAGAGGAGACGCCTTGCATAGGGCGAGTCTAGGCAACTCCTTCCAGGAGTTTCTTTCCAAAGGCTCCCTGAGCTCACTATCCTCATGTCTGGCACGCTCTAAAGGCCCAATAAAAGTCCCTGGAATAAAGTTGACCTGGGGGCGAATCCTTCCTATAATCTGGCTTTCTAGCTCTCAAGAGATACGTGTTTGATGAAATCGTAGTAGTTCAGAGCTGCAGACGCTTTTAGTGGTGTGAGGAGGGAGGAGGGATAGACAGGACACCCACCGCAGTACAGGGGCTCCGTGCTTCTGAGCCGGGAGGGTCCTCAGAACTTTCATCCAATGTTCTTATTGAACTGGAGGGGAAACTGAGGTCTAACATCACAGCTCTGTTAGTGGCTGAGCCAGGGCTAAAACTCAGTCTTCCTTTTTACTTTTTCTTTTTCTTTACTTTTAGAGAAAAATAAAGAAATTTCCCAGGCTGGAGTGCAGTGGCTATTCATAGCATGAACTTCTGGGCTCAAGCGATCCTCCTGCCTCGGTCTCCCGTGTAGTTGGGACTACAGATGCATGCCAGTGTGCCCAGCTAATTTTTTATTTAATTAATTTTTTTAGAGACAGGGTCTCACTATGTTGCCCAGGCTGGTCTTGAACTCCTGGCCTCAAGCAATTCTCCAGCTCAGGCTCTCTTGTTCTGGAGTCGTTGCTCCTGATCTGCCCAAATACTGAATTTTGAGCTGCTTCAGCCTCCGAAGGCAGCATTTCTGTTTCTTAGGATTCGTATCCATTATTGTTCTGGAGAACCAAATTTCCTAGTTCCAAGAAGGTCTAATGAAAGTTCCCAAGAAACTTCTTAACCATGACACATCTCTCTCTAACAGTTCGATGACTTGAATGTTAGTGAATCAGAAATTGATAAAGGCAGCTTTCCTTGAAGGACTTCGTGAGCATCTGGGCTGTGGCCCAGGGACTGGGGGCCTCAGGGAAGACTCCCACCAAGGGAGAAGCGAGGTGGGATTCCACAGGAGGCTGAGACCTGGGCACCCGTCATTACCGATCCTCTAGAATGTTCAGGGGCAAACGGAACTAGATTGCAAAGGACACAAAGAAGGGGGAAACGAGGATTTCAGCTTTCCCAAAAGGCTCAGAAAGGCTCGGGCACAGCGAGGCTGGCGTCATTGTGTGGGTGGCTGACTGCTGAGTCGCTTAAAATGGTGTTAACTATTTTGCGCACTACAAATGCACGGCTCAGAGAGTTCAAACCAGGCCCTTGAAGTCCAGGGGTGGGGTGGGGTGAGAGAGGGGGAGGTGGAGCTGGGAGGAGGAGGAGGGAGAAGGTAGTTAAAAGGCAATTTGGGAAAAAAGCAAAGATGATCCTGGCAGATGTCCTGGAGATGTCTCCAGATCCTGGAGATGTCCAGCGAGAATGACCGAGGTCATGGCCATCCTCTCACTGGCAGATACACAACTGCGACCCTCTCTGCCTCCTCTCCCTCCCCAGCAGGTGGGCCCGGCTGGGCGGCTGGCAGGAGTGTCTGTGTCTGGACTCTTCATGGTTCCTGCCTCCTGCCGCTGCTCTGCTCAGGGACCCAGGGAGCCCGAGCAAGAGCACAAAGGAGACCGAAGGCCGCAGCTCAGGCAGCTTTTATACCTTTCTCAGTGCCGGAGGGAAAGTGATCACATTTCTTTTTTCTGAGGTCAGACATTTATTCTGCTCCAGGTTTAGAATTTCCCTTTGAAATTGGGTTGTCCCAGAACAAGTCTCAGGGCCTGAATAAGTCCAGGGGATGGCAGGTGGTATCCCGCCTTTGGGGGTCAGACAAACTGGGTCCCAATTCCACCTCTCCCAGGGAAGTGACCTGGTGGGCGAACGTGTCTCAGCTGAGGTTTCCTCACCTGCAAAACGGGGATGTGCACATTCATGTCTCACCTGATGCTGCGAAGATCCCCTGATGTCACGCACCTGAGCGGTTCTTGACCTTGGCTGCATATTAAAGTCACAGGGAAGCATCTAAAACACTACAGCCGCCTGAGCTTCACCCCCTTGGACAGTGGTTCTAATCTCTGTGGAAGCTTTTATAAAAGTCTCCTGTCCAGGCCTCTTCTCGGACCAATGAAGTCAGAATCTCTGGGGGTAAAACCCAGGTCACCAGATTTTCTAAAGTCCCCCACGTGATTCCGGTGGGGACCCAAGGCCGAGAACCGCCGACAAACGTGAACGTCATTGAGCATTCCTAAGTGCCAAACACACGCCAGGCATCACTGTCAGTGTTAAATAAGGTGATGGTGATGCTGAATGTCTGCACGGGGCTTTCTAGCTCACTCCGAAAATAAGGATTAAGGTTAATACAAAACGTGTGAAAATTACGATAAAGGTCTTCAAGGGGCGCATTGTTAGGAAATACTGCAGGACTAATCACTATTGTGATTACACGTGTGCACACGCGTCACCTGCAGCTCTATCCCAACGCACACTCGGAGTCAGTGGTTCTGGGGCCCGGGGCTCTGCACTCCCGCACAGGCCCACGTGATGCCCTCTGCGGGTCCCAGGGTTAAAGGGACTCAGGCTTTGGAGACAGACGCACTGGGTCCAGGCGTTCTGCCTTCTACTTCTGAGCGTGTTACTCGGCGCAGCAGTCACTCTTCACTTTCTTTGTCATTAGTGAACCTCTCCTCCTTGTCCCCGCTTCTGGAAAGTGGGTTCCACCCTCCCATACTCTGATCTCGGGGCCGGAATGGGCACCGCTGGAGTTTTCCTGCCCTGCTCTTCCCTGGTCAGTGGAATCGTCATTGTCCCTGAGCCAGACTGGTCCAGTGAGACCCTCTCTGGGGTGGTGAGGACCCAGAGCACCAGCCCGTCCCTGCTGGGGGGAGCAGGCTCGTGGCCACCTGAGAGAAGGAGCGCAGGGGGAGTTGGGTGAGAGAGAAACAGAGACAGAGCGGCTTGGAGTCCTGCTCCCAGGACGTCCCCACATGGAGCTGCCGTCCTGCCCTTCCTGGGTTATACCGTGTTTCCCCGAAAATAAGACCTACCCATAAAATAAGCCCTAGCAGGATTTCTAAGCATTTGCGCAGTATAAGCCCTACCCCGAAAATAAGACCTAGTGATGGGCGTGGCTACGCAGCCCATCTGCACAACCCATGCATTTCGTCGTGGAGCGGTAAAGCAGTCCTTCTCCTCTGCCCCATGGTGACAGCTACTATCCCAGAGGTGACCGGAAAGGTGCGGGCAGCCCCACCAACAAGGTCGGCTCCCTCTGTCAGGTCCTGGCCATTCTGTGCGTGCTGCAAGCTGAGGCTTTGGGGGGAAAATAACACATCCCCTGAAAATAAGCCCTAGGGTGTCTTCTTGAGGAAAAATAAATATAAGACCTTGTCTTATTTTCGGGGAAACATGGTAGCAGTGATCCAAAAATTGTCCTTTTCACTTGAGTCAATTCGAGGTGGGTTTCTTTCAATGCAATGACAAAAAAAAAAAAAAAAAGCCCTGAGAAATACCCTAATTCTGGGCCTTAGTTTACTCAGCTGTAAGATGGGCGGAATAGCGGGATGTAAGCGCTAAGGTTGCTATGGAGATGAAACAAGACAATCCTCGCAGGGCGCTTCCTGCAGTGTCTGGCCTGAGGGAGTGTCCACGCAGGGGCTGCAGGCCAGCCAGACGGCTGCATCGGTTGGACCCTGAGCTGTATCCGGGGAACGGTCTGCTGCAAAGGGGTTGGATTCTTAGTTCAAATTTGAACCAGCCTCACCGCTCGAAGTCCACCTGGTGCTGGAACGTACCTGCTCAGTCTGGTCTGGGCAAAGTGACGCCCACGTGCCTAGCACAGTCTCACCCCGCCACGCTCCCCGCTCCAACGACCCGAGATCAGCTTGTCGGGTCCCCGGCCAGACTTAACATTCACGGGGGGCTGGAGACGGAGGGATAGTTTGGGAGCTGGGTTCGCCCTTGGCCTTTCTCAGAATCCCCTTGGTCTAAGTGTAGCTGTTACAGCTCCGGGTGTCCTGAGGTTCTGGCTTTTCACCAAGCACTGCTCCATCCAGCAGGTCTTTCTTAAAAAGCCTTTTAAATGTCCAAACCCCACTTTATGCAACCGCCCCGTATCGACTGCCCTGTGTCGCTATTACTGTAGCACATTCGAGGTGCTCCAGGGATTCAGCCTGGCATGACCTGAAATGGATTTTGCTCTTATGTCAACGCACCACGCATCTCTGCAGCTCTCAGTGCGTGGAGCCAGGGTGCCCACGTCCCTCTCCCCGCCTCCCCTGCAGCCACGCACGCGGTGGCGTGAGGCTTACGAAACTGAAGGCACGCTAAGCAGCGGAGGACGCCACAGTTTCGAGCTGCACCAGGAGTTACCAGCAGAGTGTGGGAAGCCTGTCACGATGCAGAAATGACAGAGGTGGGAGACGTCCCAGGATCCAACGCTGGGAAAGAGTGTCGCAGATGCAGCGAGCCTGCGAGCGGGTACCTGTTACTAGAGCGGCGGGCGCGTGGCTGCGGCTAGAAACGATGCTCTCATAGAATCACAGGGGTGCAGCTGGAAATAAA
>VSMD01039021.1:0-27914 GCA_008750895.1 Mirza zaza | reverse complement strand
TTTTTTTTTTTGGGTGTATTCGAAGTAAGTTGTGGACATCAGTATACTTCATCCATAAACACCTCAATGTACATAACTTTAACTAGAAGCTGATTCAAATTCGTTTTTACTTTAACTCCAATACACTCCAATGCTGTGATCTCGAAAGCAGCCTTCATTTGGCCAGAAGACACAACTTTACAAAAGCTGAAAACTGAGAAAGGTTATCAGGGTAATTGAGGTAAGTGTCAGGGGACTCATTCACCTACATTTCTCCCCTTCCCTGGTTCAGAGATGAATTGGCCTTTCAGGGCCGAGAGTGTTTTGCTAGTGATAGATTCTAAGAAAGTTCTGTGGCTCAAAAGAGAGGGTCAGAAGCTGTTCTTTTCTGGGATGCTGCCAAAAACCCATGAGAAAGACAGAAAAAAGCACAGTTATGAGTTTATGCAACAGCTGATCACATGTAGCTTCTGGGTCATGGCCCTGGGTTGATGGAACAGACCGCATCTGTGCAGAATGCTCTCAGGAGGGTGGGTATGGGAGTCACATGTACCCATCTTTTCTGGATATACTGGGATGTCTTCAACCACCCACTACATTAATGGCCTTCATAAACTAGCATTTACAAAATAATGAGTCTTTGACTTGGAGCCAACTGATTTCCTGAGTTCAGTGCGTCTGAATCCCTAATATGGAATGTTCCAGAGATAAATGTCATTTCATGAATAGCAGCTACACTGCCGTGGGAGGCAAATTATTAAAATCCGCAAGAAAGAATTTTTGAGTTGATGGCTTGAAGAAGGAAATAATGCAAATAATGAAGTGTTTAAGATGGATATATACTTCCATAGCATATATCTTTGAGAAGAAATTTGACATGTTGTACAGAAGAAAAAAAATAAACTTCTTGAATAAAAATGAAAAAAGTCAAATAAAATATGTTCATAATGTGGTTGTCTTTGAAGATTGTAATGGTGTTACTTGGCATCATTCAGGAAGGCTTTGTTCTCATTGTCATATCTGCACGGGTTTTCTCTCTGTTTCCCAGGGTCCCCAAGGCAACTGCTGGTCTATCTATGCATTCACATATCCAAGCTGCCTGCTCCACATCTCCAAATGACAATGTGAAAAGCGCTCCGAGCTCGAGGTACCAGGTCACATTTCTAACCTCAAAAGTGAACCCTGTTATAGTGAAACATGATCTGCTCCCTAGTTCATTTGTAAAAATGCTCCCCTCTGCTACCTTTGTTTTCCCTCATTTTAAGTCATCTAGCTTTCTAGATTTGCTATTTATTTTTTCCTGCAGGGCCCTGCAAATGGAATTCCCTGCTTTGCTCTGACCATGCCCATCCCTGGACTTAGCCCTCACTCCTGTCAGGGCTGCAGAGGTGGAGGGGATTCTGAGTCCCAGAGCAAGCTCTGAAAAGGTGTTAAATTGAAACATCCCAAAGAATATTGAGAACCCAGTATAGAGAAGAGTATGAATGCACAGCTAAGCCATTTGCTCCTGGTTTTTTTTGTTTTTTGTTTTTTGTTTTTTTACTATGAAGCTGTCCCTGTAAATGCTACTTGTAACAGAGGAGCCTTCAGGGGATGCAACATTTAATCTCTAAAGTCTACTGTTTATCTTGCTTGATGGCTGGTTGCCTTGGTAATAATTTAAATGGACGTATCCACTTTCTGAAAGATAAATATTTGTAAGAGTTTGTCATCAGCATGGAAAACTTTGAAAATCTACCTCTTCTCTCCTCTTGCATACAGGCTTTCCCCCCCTATATCTATTATCATGAAACAAACTACCTGGAAACTGAGTGGTTTAAAGCGACCATTTTTATTTGCTCACAGTTCTGTGGAGCAGGAAATTGGGAAAGACAAGTTTGGATGTTCAGGTCTTATCGATGTGGCATGAGTTGGGGCAGATAGGTGAGGCTGGAGAGTCCACTTCCAAGATGGCTTCGTTGTGTCTGGTGCCTCAGTGTCCTTGGCCTCTCTCTGTCTCATGTGGCATGTCCTCTTCCAGGCCCTCTCCTTCATGTGGTGTGGCTTCTCCTGGAGTGATCACCGTGGTCTTAGGATTATCACTTTTCTTACAGGGCAGTTGGCTTTTACAAGGCAGGAAGCAGAAGCTGCCAGGCCATTTCAGAGCCACGCCCAGAACTGGCATGATGTCACTTCCATTGTGTTGCACTGGTCAAAGCAGCCACAAGCTCTGCCTAGACTCAAGAAGAAGAGAAGTAAACTTCACTTTTGATGGAGGGGTGTCAAGGGTACATTGCAGATAACAGAGCAGGTGCAATAGGAGATACTGTTCAAGCCATCTGAGGAAAATAGATTCTTCTGAAGGATGATAAACAGTGGCTCTGGCGAGCAATGTTGGAGGTGTGACGATTGCCATGTCAAACATCTCAGCCAGACATGAGAGGACAGGCATTGAAGGTTTCCCAGAGGAAGGGACCTGTAAACTGAGAGCTGAGAGATGAATGGGGATAAATTAGATCAAGGAGAGGGAAAGAAAGTTCCAGACAGGGGCACAGCAAGCCAACAAGACGGAGCATGTACATTCCAGAGCCTAAAAGAAGTTCATCATGGTGGGAAGGGATGGGGAGTATGCCTGTTTGTGTGTGTATGTTCATCGTGCATATGATTGACCTTGAGCAAGCTTGTTGAGGGTGAGGCCAGGTCAAGAATATCCCAGAACTTTCTCCTGAGAGTAATGAGAAGCCATCGAGGATTTTAAGCAACTGTTACTCCATTTGCCTCCGATTTGGAGAATGAATTGGCCAGTGGTGGGCCTGAAGGCAGGAAGAGTGGAGTGGCTATCAGAGAAGATGGACAGCGGTAGTCAAAATGGGAGGGATGGGATGGACTTAAGAGATATTAGGAGTCAAAATCCACAGGCTTTCAAGGTACAAGAGTGAGAGGGGAGAGCTTGCATTTTGGGCTCAAGCAATTGGCTGAACGTTGAACCTTTTTGATAAGGAATGCAGAAGCATTTACTAAGTACTGCAAAGCGCTGGACAGAGAGCCCTTGCTTCTATTTTACCTGGAGACAGTTGCAGATGTAATTATAACGATGGTAGGCAATAATATTATTCCATGGCACTTTTAATGTTCATGTGTATTACATCCTTTAGCCTTGAATCACTGAAGTAAGGTGGGTGGGGTTTGAGCCCCACTTATAGATAAAAAGCACAGGGGAAAGTCTTTGTTCCTCTACTAACCTGTTCTTTTAGATCAGGGGTCTCTACAAGCTACCCCTACAGCCCAGATGGGTAGACAACCCACTACCTATTTTTGTACAGTCTGAGAGCTAAGAATGGTTCTTACATTTTTAAGGGGTTGAAATTTAAAAAATGAAGGAGTAATATTTTGTGACAAGTGAAAATGATGTGAATTCAAAATTATATGAATTTCATGAATTCAAATCTCAGTATTCATAATTCAAGTTTATTGAGGTAGAACCACACCCATTTATTTATATGTTGCCTATGGCTGCTTGCTTGCCACAGAGGCAAACTGTCACAGTTTCCACAGGGAACATATGTGGCCTGCGAAGTCAAAAGTATTCACTACCTGGTCCTTCACAGACAAAGCTTGCTGACCTTGTTTTGGAAGGTTTAGACTTTGTCTGTCCTTTCTCAAAGCCAGGCCAGAGGCCTTCTGGTGTTTAGAGAACAGAAACCACAGCCATGCCATGTTAATAACCCTGGCAATGAATTAGACCTCCCCCCTCCACCTCTCTGGCCTGTGCAAGGTGAGGCCCTCATTCTGCGAAAACTATCCAAGTCCTGCCCACTGTATTCCAGCAACATCCAAGCACTTAACCAATTCTTTCCCCACTAGGGCTGCCTTCGCTTTAGGCAGGAGCAAAGATGTCTTGGCCTCTCCCCATTCTCCCCCCACTCCCCAATTCTAACTGGCAAACAGCAGGCAACTTATTTATATAACAAACACTTGTGTAGTGCTTACAATGCAACAGGTTCATTTAATTCTCACTGTGGCCCTATGAGGTTGGTACTATTGTCACCACCATCTATCTTTATGTTACAGAGGGGTAACCAGAGGCACAGAGAGGCTGAGCCACCTGCCCCAGGTCACACCGAGTGGTGCCTCCAAGTGGTGGAGGCAGCATTCGAACTCATGTCGCCAAGCTCCGCGGTTTGGGTGACAAGTAGACCCCAGTTAAAGACAGGTTTCCCACGAGCCCGACTTGGGGCCTTTGCCCGGATCAGAGCACCTGCCCGGGCCGCACCCCACTCTTGGAACCCCGCACGCCCCCAAATTGCCGAGTGCGCGTCTCTTCCCGGCGGGAGGTGCGCAGAGGCCGGAGCAGCTGGGGGAGGCGGGGCGCGGGGAGCGGCGCGGCCGGCTGTAAACAGGGGCGTCGCCCCGCCCGGGGCCCCCGAGACCCGGAGGCTCCCGCCTCCCGCCTCCCGGAGGCCGCCGGTCGCGAAGCGCTGAGTCACGGTGAGGCGACTGGCCCGGCGCCCTGCAAACCTGCGCGCCTTGCGCTCGCTCGCTCGGGCCATCTCCCGCGTGCCCCGTCGCCGCCACAGAGGCTCCGGGCGCCGCCACCAACGCGTGAGTACCGGGGACGCGCGGGGCTGAGCTTGGTGGGGGTGTGCTGGCAATCTGTTTGCAAAATCTTGCCTTCCCCAGCCCGCTTTAGACTCCTAGGGGAGGTGACAAGAGATGCTTAAATAGTACTTTGAAATTTGGTGCAAGCGGTAGGCTTTTCTTCTTGCAAAACACTGGGATCTGTTAAGTACCTCATCGGTTGTTCACATGAATAGAATTTAGTTGTAGGAGTCTGGAAGGCCCCAGAACTAGTCTAGATGGTGATAAAAATATTTCCTAGTTGCTTTTATATAAGTGATGACAGGCCTGTATTGCTTTGAACATTAAGATTGTTCCTGTGCCCCACATTCCATCAAATATTTATTGACTACTGTTTGAGGAGGATACATTTTAGGATAGGCCTTGACTAAGTAGAGGGTATTGATGAGTAGAGCCCGTCTGAATAATAGCAGCTAACATTCCCATAGCACTAACTGCACCCCCTCGAGGTAGACATCTTATTACTCCCATTTTACAGATAGGAAAACTGAGGCACAGACAGCCTCAGGTCACACAGCTGGTATGTGGTGAAGCTAGAATGCAAACCCAGGCTGCCTGGCTCTGCTTTTTGCTAAAGCACCTGTCTTGGTTTCAGTAGGAATCTTTGAAGGAATTGATTGTATTTCACTTGAAGAAGAGATTTAGGGAATTGGGGGTACTGTCTACAAATACTTGAAATGGAAAAGGGATTGGTTATATTGGTTCTGTGATAGTGCATTGGTTAGAACGCAGACCTGCCCAAGAAGAAACACTTTTGAATAATAACTCAGGCTATAGGTCAGCCCTGAAATATGGGGTGCCTTGTCAACGGCAGCTCGTCCATGACTTGCCAGTGCTCTGCAAGACTTCACGAGATTTTATGGCCCAGAATATGGTCTATCTTGGAAAAAAAAAAAAAAGACTTCATGAGAAAGCGCAACAATTTCTTGCCTGAGAAGTTGGCCCTAAACCAGGGATAGATGGGTCTTTGAATTTAATGACTCTCAGAGATCCCTTTCAATGTCAAGATCTTCAGCAGGTTCCAGTGAGAGTCATGGACCTCTTGGTTTTTCTCCGTGTTCCCCATGGTTCCCATGCAAATCCCCATCTGTCAGCCTCATGGGTAGCCCCTACCTCATGGGATGGCATTGGGGAGTGTGAGAAGGTTGACAGAGTTCAATGAGATAAAGCAGATAAATTGCTCATTAGAAGTTTTTAGTTAAATGCCTAATAGATCTGTTACAGCCATGCCTTGATTAATGAAGGAGATATATTCTGAGGAATGAATCCTTAGGCAATTTCATTACCATAACGTGCACTTACACAAACCTAGATGGTAGAGCCTACCACACACCTAGGCTGTATGGTATAGCCTATTGCTCCTAAGCTACACACTTATACAGCAGGTGACTGTACTGAATCCTGGAAGCAATCATAACACGATGGTAAGTATTTGTGTCTCTAAACATATCTAAACCTAGACAAAAATATGGTAAATATATGGTATTATAATCTTATGGGACCACCATCATATATGCGATTCATCACTGACCAAAACAGGTCATTAGGCAGTACATGACTGTACTGCTAACTTTTGTACAAGGTGACTCTAGCATTACATTAGATAACAATTGTAAATAATCGGTAGAGTACTGAGCACCTAATAAGGACTCATACATGTTCACCATCATTAGTATTGTGTTAAATTGCCTAACATAGGCCCTGTACATACTAAGCAGTCAATAATTGGAGCTGCTACTATTTTGGGAGTCTAATTTTAATATCTTTTATTTTGTAGTCTTTGGATATTCCTTCTTTTTTGACTTCTTTTTTATTATCCCTCCTTTTGTCTTCCATTCTCTACAGCTCAGCATCAGAACACTCTGTTTTTAGACTTCGACATGGGGCCCTCCAAGAAGGTTACTCTGTCCGTGCTCAGCCGGGAGCAGTCGGAAGGGGTTGGCGCGAGGGTCCGAAGAAGCATTGGCAGACCCGAGGTATGCTGGTTGGGTGGCTGCTTCTTGCTTTCTTTTCAGAAGGGACTGCTGGGACATTGACAGTGACTTGAGAATAGGGAGCCAAGACAGTCATGAGCTGTCCTATGGGGTGCGTAGGTGCAAACTCTAAATTTTGCAATGGGTCCAGCAAGACTTCTCTAAACCAGAAAAGAAAAAAAGAAAAAAATATATTTTGCAATGGGGGGGCCTATGCAGACCAGCCCTGGCCCAAAGGGGATTCCTGTAGTGTGGATATAGAGATCCTGGGCAGAAGGTGCCACTGAGCTTCATGACATGTGTCTGCTTCTCTCTGCTCATCCACGCCTTGCCCTGGGCTGATCTGCAATCTGCCCCAGCATCACCAAACATGCCCACGTGACAGTCCCCAGGTTTATATGCCCACACTTCAAAGCACCAGGGAGTAGCTCTGGTTCCCAATTCCAGATGCCCAGGAGAGAGAATCTGATTGGCTCAGTGTGGGTCAGATCTCCACTTCTGGCCAATCAGACATTGCCAGGGATTTGGATTCTGGGAGAGACTGCTGGCACCCAACTCTGTTGACCCCCAGTGAGGGGCAGGTGCAGATGGGGACTAGCTCTCAGGGAAGGTGATTATAGGTTAGGTAGATGTCTTTCAACATTAGAGAATGTTTTCATTTGAATACCATGGGAAAATTGGGATTTGCAGGAAAAAAAATCTTAAATACACAGAAAGATATCAGATGGCGGTTGTAGCCCAAAGAATATAGCCCCCAGCACCATACCAGATTTCAAAAAAAGTTTTGAATAAAACAAGAAATACATTAGGGAAATGGATTCCATTTTGAAAAGTGAGGCTGGATTGTCGCTCTTTTTAAACTCTACTTTGTTATTTTCATACTACTTTGTTGCTAGACCTAAGCTTTATATCACCCGTTATGTAATGGTTACTTTCTCTACTTTTTCATCTTTGAAAGGTGCTTGCAGGATTTTAAAAAATTCATGGCTTTCCTTAGTGAGTGCTGACTTACATTGTTGATAGATTCAATGTTTTTAAAAATATTATTTGTTTTAAGTTGACAAATAAAAATACATATATTTATGGTGTACAAGATGATGTTTTGATATCTGTATGTTGTGAGATGGCTAAATCAAGCTACTGAACATATACATTACCTCACATACTTATTTTTTTTGTGGAGAAGACACTTAAAATCTCTCTTAGTAGGATGGGCGTGGTGGCTCATGCCTGTAATCCCAGCACTCTGGGAGGCCAAGGCAGGAGGATTGCTTGAGCTTAGGAGTTTGAGACCAGCCTGAGTAAGAGCGAGACCCTGTCTCTACTAAAAATAGAAAAAATTAGCAGGCATGGTGGTGCGTGCCTGTGGTCCCAGCTACTCTGAAGGGTAAGACAGGAGGATCACTTAAGAGTTTGAAGTTGCAGTGAGCTATGATGATGCCTCTGCACTCTACCCAAGGCAACAGAGTGAGACTTTGTCTCAAAAAAAAAAGAAGAAAAATTCTCTTAGTAAATTTCAAGTATACAATACATTGTTATATATTATTGTCACCATGTTGTGCAATAGATCTCTCGAATTTATTCCTCCTGTGTAATTAAAACTTTGTATCTTTTGACTAACATCTCTCCACCCTGCCTCCCATTCTTTGGTAACCACAATTCTATTCTATGCTTTTATGAGTTCAGTTTTTTTAGATTCTACATGTAAGTGTGATCATGCAATATTTGTCTCCTTGTGCCTGGCTTATTTCATCTAGCATAAAGTTGATTGGCCACTGAGGCAGGGGGAGAACTGTCAACCCAACTCTCCATCAGCCCCATCAAATTTCCCCTTCTGTGCCTTTGTGCTTTCTCTTTCCAACACTGGCTTCCTGCTTATCCCCAAATGTTTTTTGAGGTTCATCAAACATTGTTTTCTGAAAGGTACACACAAACAGGCTTATTCTAAGGGCTAAATGCACAGGGGATGCTGGGGAGATGCAGATGGAGATGGTGTCATATTCTACTAGGTTACATCACCAGCAGAACAATTGGAAAGAATTCTGGGACCCTGGAGGCACCTGTCAGTAAACTGTTGTTAAATGTTGAGGATAGCTAATACTTTAATTAGTCCATCTGTCAGGAACAAAACTGAGAATTTCTTAATTGTTTTTGTCCTGTGAACCCTTTTGGTAGTCTAGTGAAGCCTACCAATTACTTTTCACAACAACATTTTAAAATACATAAAATAGATAGGATTACCAAGGGAAACTTTTATACTGAAATATGGTTAACAAAGTTAAAAAACCAATTTCATAATCTAGTAATTTTACATTAAATAACAAGATTTGGTGGCAGTTCTAATAACTCCCTAATTTCAAAGCTGTGAGGAGCGTGAATGATGTTTCAATGTGCCTACTCACAACTGTAATATCATGTGAAAATGGCTTTGATTTCTGTTGGTGACAAAGTCACAGGTACTACCATGTTTCCCCCAAATAAGACCTACCCATAAAATAAGCCCTAGCAGGATTTTTAAGCATTTGCGCAATAGAAGCCCTACCCCGAAAATAAGACCTAGTGATGGGTGTGGCTATGCAGCACATCTGCACAACCCATGCATGCATTTCATGGCAGAGCAGTAAAGAAGACGAGCAACCCTTCTCATCTGCCCCAAGCAGCCCTTCTCATCTGCCCCATGAGAGCTCTATTGCTCGACATGAGAGATTGGGGCCAATGGTTCTAAAGGAAATAGAAAGTCACAAGAAATTCAGGATGGAATTCAGGGTTTGGAGAGTTATGATGATGTTCCAAAAGAAGATGACTTAACTATATTCGAATCAATGTAGATGGTTGTACAGTACTTAAAAAAAATAATGCATCCCCTGAAAATAAGCCCTAGGGTGTCTTCTTGAGAAAAAATAAATATAAGACCCTGTCTTATTTTGGGGGAAACATGGTAGGAATTTACTGTGGTTCATTGACTACATTCATAATTGAAGAAAATGTTCAATTTCAGTCTGGAGATGGTGGTGATGGTTGTACAACAATGTGTATTTAGTGCTGCTGAATTGAACACTTAAAATGGTTAAAATTCTGCATTTTATGTTATGTATATTTTACCACAATAAAAAAAAATCTAGAAAAAAATTGAGTAGAGGTTAGTGAGAATAAAGATGTAATTTTTTCCAGTCTAAGTTTACAATCCCCCTAAATTCTATGCACAGAGCCAGATAAGAGTCCTTGGCTGAAAATGTGTGCTTTAAAGACCCTCATATTCCACTGATTCAGTTCTCCTGTGTCCCACGTATGACTCTACCCTAAGGAAAAATAAATGGATAGGAATCATTCCTAATCCCATCAACCTGGTTGAATTACTATTAAGGCAAGAGGTGTTTGTTTCCATATAATTGTATATTTTATATCATGAGGATTATATAAGCAATTTTCTGTCCTAATTTTTTCATTTAACATGGTAGCATAAGGGCTTCCCATGATACTAAACGTCATTTAGCTAGCTATGCCATATTCCATTATATGTGCATATAATTATTCTCTTACTCATGACCCAGTTTTTAACCATTTAGGTTGTTGCCATATTTTTTCACACTCTGCATGTTACCAACTTGCTAGAAAGTAGGCCCCTAACCTTCCCATCAGCAAAGAATGAAACCATCTGTCTAACGTCAGGAAGGTTACTTTTCAAACTCTCTGCACCAAGGCTTATGTCTCTGAAGAAATATAAGCTTTGGACCCCAAAGCCATTTTAGCATAGAATATACAACCGTGCCCAGAATTAGTGGTTACAAGTGATTTGTTTACTATGACTGCAAATGTGGGCAACAGACTAGGTGCTCTGGGTTCATTGTTTCCAATCCTTACAATCTTCAAAGGTATGTA
This sequence comes from Mirza zaza, assembly GCA_008750895.1. Classification (NCBI taxonomy): domain Eukaryota; kingdom Metazoa; phylum Chordata; class Mammalia; order Primates; family Cheirogaleidae; genus Mirza; species Mirza zaza. Next base: position 17,466 of record VSMD01039021.1, on the reverse strand, counting down.
TATATATATATTATCCCAAGAGAAGAAAAAATATATAATAAGGCATGAGAATTCTCAGCTTCTCTTCCTACTAACCCCAGTTTGGTTCCTGGGCTTTTAATGAGCCGACATGGAGTAATGAATGACGGGACAAAATTGAATGCAAACAAGATCTGCTTGGTTGATTTTCACTAGAAAGGACGGAGAGTTACTGGTAGAAGAGAAAAGAGTAAATCCAGAAGGTGAGAGGGGAGGAGGAGAAAAAGAAAGCACTGTCTCTAGATGCTTTGAGGTGATTTGAAGAGTTAGAGCGAGAGAAGATGGAATTATGGGAGACATATATGGAGAGGGCTAAGGGGGATTTTAAACAGATCTTTAAATCAAAGCCCTTTTTGGTATTTTTGAAAGCATTCAATAAAGAATTTGAATTTATTTTCAATTATTTTTTAATGTTGGACTGGATGAAACACTGGGCTGAGATGGGCTACAAAGTGACCTAGCTTTATACGGGTTACAGTCCATGTTTTAAAATGAAGAAAGCGAGACTTGGTTAGGTAAAAAAACTTGCAGTGTTATGTTTAGTTTGTATACATATATTTGTATGTGTTATGTGTGTGTGCACACATGTGTATATGGTTTCTTCCATAGAAAGTGGAAACAGGAGAGACAAAACCAGAAACCAAGATAAAGAGTTTTATACTTTCATTTCTAATAATATGACAGAGTATATATCCTGAAATAAATGACTTCAAGAGGTTAGTGAAACAGAGTCCAAAAACAATAAGAAATGGAAAATCTGAACAGTTTCATTAGGGTAATTGAATCAGTACAGGTGGTCCCTGGGTTATAGACAAGATATGTTCCTGACAACATCTTTAGGTTGGATTTGTATGTAACTCAGATCCCTGATGAACGGCACATATATGGTAATAATAATAATAATAATAACAATATTATAATGGCTCATATATGGTAATAATAATACAGTGTAATACTATAATAATAACACCTCTGTACTAAGTTACAGAAACTATTGTGCTCTTTCTTTTAATTCAAACAAACAGAACAGAAAAATAAACTCGGAGGCCGAGGTGGGCAGATCGTTTGAGCTCAGGAGTTCGAGACCAGCCTGAGGAAGAGCGAGACCCCATCTCTACTATAAATAGAAAGAAATTAATTGGCCAACTAATATATATATAGAAAAAATTAGCCGGGCATGGTGGCGCATGCCTGTAGTCCCAGCTACTTGGGAGGCTGAGGCAGCAGGACTGCTTGAGCCCAGGAGTTTGAGGTTGCTGTGAGCTAGGCTGACGCCACGGCACTCACTCTAGCCTTGGCAACAAAGTGAGACTCTGTCTCAAAAAAAAAATAAAATAAAATAAAAATAAAATAAACTCATAAAAAGTTTAGATAGGAGATAGGAGAAATTTCAAAAAAAGAATATTAAAGGTTAACACCTAGTATTGCATCAACACTAGGCTAATAGGAAGGATATGCTTATTTTGATTTTCTAACTAAATCTATAATAACCTTTCCATTTCAATAATTAATCCACTACACTGCTTAGTAATAACTGATGCTTTCATTGGAACTCTGCCTTTTACATGTTCCATTACTCTCACTTTATCCTTTTTTTTTGCATTCGATTAATTCAATTCAGAATGTTTATGTTGAAGTGCATGTTTTTTCTTTCTTTTTTTATTTTGTATTTTTTATTTCAGCATATTATGGGGGTACAAATGTTAAGGTTGTGTACATTGCCCATGCCCCCCCCCTTGAGTCAGAGCTTCAAGCGTGACCATCCCCAAGACGGTGCCCATCTCACTCATTATGTATCCTTTATAATTGTTCTGGTAGTCGAGACACTGAAGCCTAATGCCTTCCCAGTGAATGATGGTGTCTGGCCTTTCTCTGAACACAATTATTTCTCCTTTCATTTCCACTGTAATCACCTTTCTCTTTGCTGCAGGCTCACCTGGACTTGCAGTGCACTTTTGCTTTGAAGGCATGGTCATGAGGGTAAATGCAGACTCACAAAATCTGATAAAAATGTTAAGACAAAAGTGATGTTATATGTAAGCGACCATATAAACAATGAGACTAGCTGCTAGCATAAAGATGCTGCACCAATGAACCATGTGGTTCAATGCCATGTGGGTTTATTTACATGCATGGAAGAAACTAGTTCCTGAATTATTAATTTATTTAATTATAAATTATCCCTGTGGGGAGCCTTGGGAGCCTGTTCTTAAGTCTGCAATGCTGTTTAAACCGGGTCATCCATAACCCGGGGATTGCCTGTATTTTAAAAGTTTATAACACAGACAACAGGTCTAGATGATTTTACAAGCAAATGTTACAAAATATTTAAGTTACAGATAATTTCCATAGTGAACAAACTCTAGGGGATGAAACCTGTGGGAATGCTGCTCAAATCACTTTAGGAAGCTGACATTGCCTGGCTATCAAGACCAGACGAGGCTAGCAAATAAAAGGATAACTACATCACATTTATGAAAATTGTTGTGGGAATCATAAACCAAATATTAAGCAACCAAAAGAAGCAATGTATAAAAGAAATAATATATCATGACCAATATCATATATTATCTGAAGAGAGCAAATTTGGTTTAATGTTAGAAAATCTACTTATGTAATTTACTATCATTAAGAGATGAAAGAAAAAAGCATAGAAGTATCTTAATAGTGCAGAAAAAACATTCAGAAGAAGTCAACATCCATTTATATTTGAACAACAACAACAACAAAATAACCCTAATAACTTCGTAAACTAGAAGTAGAAGGGAAATTCCTTAACCTTATGAAGAAAAGCTATAAAACATTAAACAACTTGGTTGGTTAGCAGTGAAACTTTAAAAAGCAATCTATGTAAAATCAGAGAAAAGACAAGGAAAAGACCACCATCATTTCCACTCAACACTGTTGTACAGTTGCTAGTTTATGCAAAGACAAGGAAAAGAAATAGAAATTATAAGGATTGGAAGTGAAAAAAGAATCTCATTATTTGCAAATTAATGGGTGTTGGTTAGAATATTACTTCCTCCCACCCTGTAATAGGATTATACAACGCCACCCATTTTTAGATGAACTCCCCAGGAGTCCCACAGGGACTGACTTTGGGCTTGGCCCTGTCACATACTTTGGCCAATGGTATCTGTTAATGTGATTGTGCACGATTGACCTGGATTGCTTTTGCTCCTGCCCTTGGCCATGAGAGCAGCGTGTCCTCAATAGTGACCACTGTTTCAGACTGAGAAAGGCATGTAGAAGCCAGATGAGCTATGCAAAACCCACAAAAACTGTAGTCTGCCACAGCTTTAATCTAATGCAAGCAAAAATATTTTTCATGCACTATTGGGCAAACATTTATTGATAAATGCACTGGTGATATGAATGTCTCAAAAAAAAAACCCAAAAGAAGCTATGGATTAATCATTAAAATTAATAAGAGCTTAGTAGTGTTCAAAATCTCCTTTCTATTCATATTTCTAATTTCCAGCATCAAACTGTTCAAATGTAATTTTAACTGTTCAAAATGTAATTTTAAAATGCTGCTTGCAATATAGTACCATTAAAAAGTTAAGTTAGCTAGAAAAAAATTTTTAGATATATGTAAAACTTTTATGGATAAAATTACAAATCCTTATTGAAAAGACATTTTAAAAGACCTCAATAAATGTAGACAACCATATTTATATTGAGGAAATATTGAGGAAAACTCAATATTATATAAATGTCAATTCTTCCCAAGTTTATCCATAGATTCAAAGCAATTTCAATCAAAAGACCAACATTTTTATTCATATAATTTGATGAATTACATAAAATTTATACAGAATGACAAATGGCCAAGAATAAGCAAGACAATCATAAAGATATACTGGTGATAGCCACATTTGTTCCTAATTCTCATTTGAGCTTGAGACTTATCTTCAGTTGCCTGCTAGCCTTTGTGTAATATAATGTACACTGAAGATTGTTTTATTTATACAGAAAACATTTATATAAATATCTCAAACTCAACGTGACTTAAAGTGAAGTCACTGTGGCTATTTCAAGGCAGCTTCTGTTCCTTTGAGCTGTTGAATGGCCCTACCATCTTCCTAGACACCATGGCTAGACATTTGGGAATCGTCTAATGCTCTTGCCTTTTGCCTCCTAAATATCTACCCAGTCATACAACCTCTCTCCACTGCCACTGTCATTGCCTTAGCTCTGGCCTTTGCCCTTGAACTGTTCAGACAATTGACATGACCTAAATACTCTGTCTCCTTTCTTCCTTTCCCAAACCATCTTCCACAGAATGAGCTTTCTTAATTGGATCATATCAACCCCTGATTAAAACCCATTACCTTCAGGATAAAATCCAAACTCCTGTATCCTCTGCCCATCTCTCATCACAATTCCATGTGCATCTTTGCCCCAATAGAGTAGTTTCCTTGCAGTTCTTCAAGCATGCTAAGCTGTTTCTCTGCTCTTCCACCTGGAATATCCCTCCTTCTCCTCTCTCTTCTACTTGGTTAACTCCTACATGTACTCCAAGACCCAGCTTAAGTGCCATTTTCCTCCTAGAACCTTCTCTGATCCCACCCTACTCTCATGTGTATAAAGTTGTCTTCCTCCAGAGCATTTATTGTCACACTGATTTTCTAGTCTGTTCTTCCATAAGATTATGAATCTGTTTAGAATACAGACTGTATCTTGTTTGTACATGACTATATCTTAGGTGATTATAAAATATCTGTCAACTGTTCGTGCTTCTCATAAAATGTCAACTCTCGGACATAATTAGGGAATCCCTGTATATGTGTATGTGTATGTGGATAAGGAGTTCTTGAAGCAGTTTTCATTGCAAAAGTTGCTCATGAAGCTATATAGTTTTTGATGAGGTTTGCTAGATTTATTCAAGAATGTAGCCCCTGTTAGCATGGCTTAAAAGGCACATCTAATCTGCTGAATTTTATTTTTATTTCAGTTAAAAAATCTGGATCCATTTTTACTGTTTGATGAATTTAAAGGAGGTAGACCAGGCGGATTTCCTGATCACCCACATCGAGGTTTTGAAACAGTAAGTACAATAATTCGACTATAGAAGTATGTGTTTTAAAAGTTGCTTTCACTTCTAGTAGAAAATTCAGTTTTAAAAACAATGAATAAAAGGCTAATATTAAATTATAAGTTGCCGACTTCCTACTATAGAATTGCAATATCTATACTCAAATTTAAATATACTGTTTTTAATATTCTTTGAATTTACACCACTGGAGATATGCCTATTTGAGCAGTTAATAAAGAGTAACAATTGGCTTCTTAAAATACTTTTATAATTAAAATAATTTATTGGAGATAGAAGAAGCTATTTAAGATGTAATTAAAATAATTTTATATAGAAAATCTGTTTCTATACAAGAATTCTCAGAAATATTTATCCAATTATATAGTATTATAAACCCCAAAGACAATCCAAGAACTATATGAGTATTTATATTAACTTCTAAAGAATTATAGAATGAAGGGACCAAACTATAATATCCTAAAAGTTAGGATTTTAAGGACATACATATACATTTATAAGTTTAATTATAAAATTTATAGATTCTACTGAACACTAATTTTCAGTTATAATTAGATACAGAAATAAAGATATATAATATATTTATAATATTGTGGCACTTTCAATGATTCCCATGCTCCATACATACATGTATTCTGGGAAAGCTTAGGGATAGTTACTTCCTAGTTACAAGTTTAGCCATCTGCTTGGTGAGCACAACTTGTATTCTTAGGAAACAGACCAGGGCTTGTTCAAGGCTTAGTGTGTTTGCAAAGCCAATAAATGAATGAGTAAATATTTACAGAAGGCTGGCGACATGCAGGTGCTGGTGTAGGGTGATCTTTTGTATGCTGGGGTGTGTGCTGTGTGTTGGGAAGTGTAGGTAGAAGGCAGAGGGAGGGAGGCTAATGAAGAGTGGGGCATGATCCCTGCTCCCTTCCATGTACAGTCTGGTTAAGGAGGCAAAAAATGGACAGGGAAGGAGTGCACCACTGCATTGTAAAGGTAGAATGAGCCAAGAAGTTTCTGGAAGCAGGATCCAGGATAGTTGGACCCTTCTCCCTTCCTCAGTTAGCCATTCATCTTCCAGTTCCCTTCTCTGATAACACGTTGAAGGTGCTGTGCCTTGCTTTACAGCAATAATGGAAGCCATTCCTTTCCCCTACCCTACATTCATGCTGGATCCTGATCTTGTTCCTGAAACACATCTCCTTTCTGTGCTCTTGCTCAAGCTGCTTCCTGTCCACTCCATCCCATAGTTCCAGTCACAATCTTACTAATCCTTCAAGGTCTTTTCAAATATCACTCTCTCTGTCAAGTTTTGCAGACGATCCTGAGAGGCTGTGTTTTCTCCTTCATTTGGTCCCCATAGCATTATATTTTTTTACCAGTCTCATGTACATTATGCCTTTATGATGGCCTTGAACATATTCTGTCTTGCATTAGAGTTGGGAATTGCCTCAACCTCCCCACACACACCCAAGAGGAGTGTAAATTGCTTCAACTGAGATCATGCCACACCATGTGAAGATACTCAGTAACTACTGCCTGCATTTAACTGGATGATAAAAAGCGGTGGCTCTTGCTGAAGACAGTGAATACATTAAATAAAATGAATGATGAAACGTACTGCTTTCATTTCCATTATGGAAAGTGCCTTCTAGGGGGATGGTTTTATAGATTATAAGCTACTCAACTTTTTTTTTTTTTTTTGAGACAGAGTCTCACTCTGTTGCCCAGACTAGAGTGCCGTGGCATCAGTCTAGCTCACAGCAACCTCAAACTCCTGGGCTCAAGCGATCCTTCTGCCTTAGCCTCCTGAGTAGCTGGGACTACAGGCATGTGCCACCATGCCCGCCTAATTTTTTTCTGTATATTTTTATTTGGCCAATTAATTTCTTTCTATTTTAAGTAGAGACGGGGTCTCATTCTTGCTCAGAGCTGGTTTTGAACTCCTGACCTTGAGCAATCTGCCCACCTCAGCCTCCCAGAGTGCTAGGATTACAGGCGTGAGCCACCTCGCCCGGCTAAGCTACTCAACTTCAAACAACTCTGTGAAGGAGTTCAGCTGTAGAATATTGGTGTTTGGCTCTCTCTTTTTAAAAGAATTTTCCTTAAAACTGTAGCTGTAATTATTTGTGGATTCTGTATTTGTGAATTCACCTACTTGCCAAAATGTATTTGTAACCCCCAGATGAATACTTGTGGTGCTTTTATGGTAATTTATGAGTTGCTCACTGTGCATGTTCCCAGCTGAGGTTGAACAAGGAGATGCTCTGCTTTCTTGTTTTGGCTCTCATAATGTAAGCAAGTGTCTTTTTCAAAGTCTTATTTAATGCCATGGTTTTCATATTTTTGTGCCTTTTGTTGGTGATTTCACTGTTTAAAATGGCTCCCAAGCATAGTACAGTGGTGTTGTGTAGTGTTCCTAAGCAGAAGAAGGCTGTGATGTGCCTTATGGAGAAAATATGTGTATTAGGTAAACTTTATGCAGGTATGAGTTGTAATTTTGCTGGCAGAGAGTTCAATGTTAATCACCAGTATATATTAAATAAGATGTCTTTAAACAGAAACACACATAATACAAGGGCATGTATTGATTGGTTGAAAAAATTATGACCAGAGGCTTGGAGGAGCCTAATCCTGTATTTCTCCTAAGAACAATGCTTTAGTAATTGCTAATTCAGTGATTGTGGCAAATTTGTAGTATATAACTATCTCAAATTATGAGAATAGACTGTATCATTTTCCCCCAGGAGTATAAGTAAGCAAGACACTTAACTGTCTCTTAATAATGTGAACTTTAAAAGTCTGAAATTTAAAGCCAAGTCCACTTGTAGTCTCTCGTCACATCTTCTCTGGAACATTTTCCAAAGTATACAGGCTTGTTGTAAATTTTGAAAATTCTGACTATATAAAGAACAAAGTTACAATCAACAGTGATGTTATCTTACCATTCAGAAATAGCTGTTACTATTTTGATGTATTTTCTTCCAGTACTTTTTTCCTGGTATCATATTTATGTTTTGCATCTTTTTTTTAAACTTAACATTATATTCTTAGCATGTTTCAATATTCTTCAAAAAATTTTTAATGGCTTCCTTAAGCATTTGCCATGATGGTTGTACCAGTTGACATTACCACAGTGATGTACGAAGGTACCTGTTTTTCCTCAACATAACTAACAATGTATTTACTTTGCTTTTCTTATCTTTGCCATTTTGGCAAGTGAAAAATAATGCTTTATCATAGTTTACATTTATATTTCTCTTATTTGAGCAAGGTTGATTTTTTTCATTTTAAAACATCTGTTCATCATACATATTTATATCCTTGGCTTGTTTTTCCCTGCTGAGTTGCTGGTATTATTATTATTGTTTTGTGGAAGCTTTTTATATATTAAGGAAATCAGACCTTCTCAGTGATAGGAGTAGCATTGGTGTTAAGTGGGATTAGGTTTGTTTTATTAATATGTGCCTCCAAAGGTAAACCTTAGGATATAAAGCATAGATACAAACCAATAGAAGGAAGAACTTTCTAGCAATTAGTTATGCAAAGATAGAATAGGCTTCCTGAATCAAAGTGGTTTTCTTAAGCCTAGAGTAATATAAGCATGCACTGAATGTTCATGTAATGGGTATGTTGTCAGGATCAATGTTCCTCACAATAGTCAGTTCTGTGCTAGAGCTCACATTTTTTAAATAAAAATTAAATTATTCTCTACTAACATAAATATAAAATATAACTAATATAATATTTTGAGTGCATGCTCACGCTTATTTAAACTGATAGTGAACACGCTTGAAGCTCTTACTTGAGGGGGAGGGGGGCATGGGCAATATATATATATAACCTTAACACTTGTACCCCCATAATACGCTAAAATAAAAAAAAATATATAAACTGATAATGATACATAATCAAAGAAATATTGAGAATATTATTCTTTTTTAATTTATTTATTTTATTTTATTTTAGCGTATTATGGGGTTACAAGTGTTTAGGTTACATATATTGCCCATGTCCCCCTCCCCCTTCTAGTAGGAGCTTCTAGTGTGTCCATCCCCCAAACATTGCACATCTTACTCACTGTGGTTGTATATACCTATCCCCTCCTCCCCCCTCGAATATTATTCTTTAAAATTCCTATTATCTCAATGACCCATGAACCAGCAGTGATATCACCTGTAATCTCAGGCTCCACCTCAGAGCTACTGAATTAGAATCTGCATTTAAGCATCATCAAGTGATTGATGATGTTTTGATGACCCTCCAAACCAGAAATATGATTCTATAAGAGTGAGAACCTGATTTTACTAAGGTTAATGGCTAATCATTTTTTTAAACTTAATGCATAGATTTGGATAGCTATATATTTTCTGTTAAAAACTTGCTTATACATTGAGCAAGAAGGCATATCCTGGAAAAGGAGGCACAGCTGGTGGTCACAAGACAAAGGGAGAAATGCGTTCAGTTTCTCCTGCCAGGAGTTTGGACTCTGGAGAGGATTGTTTTCAAAGGGCCTTCGTGGTGAAGGGTGAAATAATTTTGCAGTTACCCTATTTCTCATCAGGCTTGATAATGTGATTTTTTAAGGGTGAGTATAAATGATCAGAAACAAAGAATGATCTGAAAAATAGGCAAGCCTTGCCAAAGTTTAGCTCGAAAGAGAGGTACTTATGTGATAGTTTAGACACCTTTAATGAACCTTTCACCTACCTTGAGAAGAAACGTGTTTTGTGCCTTTCAAAGTCACCTTTAAATGATTAAAAGCCTCGGGACTTTTCAAGTTTAGCACTGAAAGCCTTGTGTTGCTAGGAACACCTCAGTCCTGAGCAAACTGGGATGGTTGGTCACTCCTGGTTAATGAAATTTAAAAACTTAGGAGGGACCCATCCTTCCTGCTTTGCAGGGACATTTTAGGATAGTCGTGTCCATTATGTTCTCAATTAGGCTGTGAGGTGTTTTAAAAAGTTTTTCACTACAAGCCTCAGCAAGTTCTTTGATTTTGTTGAGGAGAACAAAACCTCCCTGTTTCCAAGGGCGTGCCCGTCAGAAAAACCACGCTCATATTTACTGGTTGGTAGCAGGCAGCGTTTGCATGCAATGCCTGAACAATATCCCAGAGAGGAAGGGAAAGGTCCTGGTGATTCACACCTAAAACTAAAACTTGTTTTTTTTTTTAGAGACAGAGTCTCACTTTGTTGCCCAGACTAGAGTGAGTGCCGTGGCATCAGCCTGGCTCACAGCAACCTCAAACTCCTGGGCTCAAGCAATCTTCCTGGCTCAGCCTCCCAAGTAGCTGGGACTACAGGCATGCACCACCATGCCCAGCTGATTTTTTCTATATATATTAGTTGGCCAATTAATTTCTTTTTTTTTTAATTTATAGTAGAGACGGGGTCTTGCTCTTGCTCAGGTTGGTTTCGAACTCCTGACCTTGAGCAATCCGCCCGCCTCAGCCTCCCAGAGTGCTAGGATTACAGGCGTGAGCCACTGCGCCTGGCCTAAAACTAAAACTTGTGACCAGATTCAAACTTCCCATTTCCCACGCAGCCTTTTTTTTCTAGCTTGCTGTGTACCACTTTCAAAAGCAAACCATACCATCAGGGCTAAATTGAGACTGGGGGGGAAAAAAAGACTTGATTAAATTCAACATCCATTTTGGAAAACTAGGAAAGAATACTTTCTCAGTATCATAAAGACTCTATTGTTCAATGAGCAGCTTATGTCATATTGGACACTGAGACATTAGCCATCTTCCTATTAATATGATAAAGAAGACAAGACTGTCTACCGGCACCATTGCAATTTAATATGGTTCTTGAAACTTTGAAGCTATTAATAAATAAGAGTTATAGCTTTTGTAAAGGAAGAGGAAAATTATTTACTAGTAGGTAATATGAAAATAAAAGAAAGCCCCACAGTGGCCAAATCTGGCTTTGGTTGGTGAGTTGATTGGGGGAGGGAGGAGGAGTTGGGACTTGTCCTGAAGTTGTGATTACAGGGCAACATGTGGATCTTGGCATATATGTTGATTTGGTGTGATTTGGGGGTGAAGCTAACAGATTATAGGCAGGAAGCTAAAGCCACCTCCACCCCTAAGACATCCTTTGGCACCACCATACTAAGAATGTCAGCCAAAACCTCTTAGTAAATGCTGGATATAAAATAGCTATGTAAAAATAATAGCTATGTAAAAATAGCTATGTAAAAATAGCTATGTAAAAAAACCACTTTCCTGCATTAAAGCAATAATCAGATGTAATGGGGGGAAATGTCTATTCATAATGGGAATATGAATCCCATATAACTCCTGAGAAAAAAGTTATTCTCCTTTAACCCAGTAATCCTACTTCTATAAATCTAATAATTTCCTGAAAAAAAAAAAAAAACTACCCAAAGAAAGAAGAAAGGCTTCTTATACAAATGTTTATTCTGGTACAAATTTTAAAAATAAGAAAGGAACAAAGCATTCAAAATAATAGTGGAATGATTATATATCTGAAATTATATATAAGGAAGTTATTGTGTATCTGGAAGATGGAATTTTATGCAGCATTATTTATAAAGACAAACATTGTAAACAATTTAAATATTCATTAATCATGGAGTGTTTAAATTGCAAGTTGCAACCTCCATAGCTATTGACATTTTGGGTGGCTAATTCTTTGCTGTAGGGAGCTGTCATGTGTGTTGTAGGATGTTAGGCAGCATCCCTGGCCTCTACCCACTAGATGCCAATTGTATCCTCCTACCCCAGGTTGTGACTATAAAAAAATGTCTCCAGACATTGCCATCTGGGGGTAGGGTAGGGATAAAATCACCCTTGTTTGAGAAACAGTAGTTTAAATACATGTGTCTGATACAATGGTTTATCACACAGCCCTTAAGAAATGTGATACAGTTTGATATGTTCTAATATAGATACATGATATTTGGAAAGTGACAGAGGCAAGAGAAGGTTGTGGTAGCATAGTGTAGGATTTGTATTAAAAGCAAAAACTATATCTTTATTCTTTTTTAATGGTTTATGATCAATTTTATTGTGGGAAAGATGGACGATTTTAATGAATGGTTACTTCCATAGACTACATTGATGCAAAGAAAATAAAATTTAAAAATACATGTTATGATACCAAAAGAAGATGGTGCTTAGAGTCAAAAGGAACATATAACAGATGCAAATATATATTCACAAAGCTTTTTAAAAAATTAGTAGTTTTTAGTATATTCATAAGATTGTGCAACCTTCACTATTGATTCCAGAACATTTTCATCACCCCCAAAAGTAAACCCATACCCATTTTCAGTCACTTCCCATTTCTCCTTCCTCCAGCCCCTAGTAATCGTACTTTCTGTCTCTCTGGGTTTATCTATTCTGAACATTTCATATAAAAGGAATCATATGATATTGTGGTTTTTTGTGTTTAGATTCGTTCACTTACTTAGGTTCATCCATGTGGTAGCATGTATCAGTACTTCTTCCCTTTTTATAGCTGAATAATATTCTATTGTATGGATACATCACATTTTGTTTATTCATCTATTGGGTTATTTCCACTCATACCTTTATACTTGGGTATGCCTGGGTTGTCTCTGAAAAAATATTCAAGAAACTGGTAACACTACTTCTAGGGAAGGTTACAGGATGATGAGGAAGAAGGGTGAGCAAGATTGTTAATTTCCATTGTCACTCTCTTTTTCTCTGTACCTTTAGAATTTTGAACTATTTATTAATTATTTAAGAAGCTGATGTTTTCAAAATTCCTTCTTCACATACCAGCCCTTCAGATATTTAAAGGTAAACCCTGCTATCATGGACAGTGAGGGTCCTGATGGTGACTTGCTCTCCAGGAATGCTTGCTGAGGTTTCCTACCTGGGTTTATCCTCTATTAAAATGGATCTGCTTTATGTTCCATGCCAGTCAACTGGATAAGCTAGTAATATGTGCCAGTGTGTGGTGGGAAGGGTGATCTGTACACCATTAGAAGATTCCACCAAATTTAAAAGAGTGCCTCAAATCAAAAGAATAACTTTCTCCTCCACAACATATTTTCTAGGCAAAAGGAAATTAAAATAGTGAGTGCACACCTGACTTTAGAAGTGGAGGCAGAGGACTTTGGGTTTGCACAAAAGTTAGAAAATGATTAAGGAGGAACAAGAGAGGTCCAGCTGAAGAAGTTTCACGTTCTGAGGGAGAAGCTATCTCTTCTAACAGAAAGGCCTGGGAAAATTTGGCCATTTAGTACAGCCGTAAGGAATAAGTGAGACTTGACTCTGGACAGTGGAGGTAAAGGAGAAGGGCATGGTGTGGGGATACAGTAGAAACAGTGAGTGGTCTAGTTGGGCCAAACGTTAGATTTGTAAGGGTGGAGGTGGGGGATGTGATGGATCTAAAGGGGTAGGTTGGGCCATTATTGGGGAAGTCCTTCAAAGTCCAAGGTTAATCACTAGTTATGGATGAATGAAAACTCTCAAGTTAACACAATTGTGTTAAAGTAGAACCATCTTTAGCCTAGCACTTGGGCTTTGTGTAGAGTACCATCTATGTTAATGCTTCTCAGATGGGGGTGATTTTGCCCACCTGGGTCGTCTGGCAATTTCTGCGGTCATTGCTGGTTGTCACAACTGGATGGTGCTACTGCCATCTAGTGGGCAGAGGCCAGGGATGCTGCTCAATATCTTAGTTCACAGAACAGTTCCCATAGGAAAGACTTAAACCCTGTTCTGTGTTAACGAGCATAGGTCACATGAGGGAAAGTAGCAGTTGAACTGAAATATTCTTCGAAAGTAGTCCAAATAAATTCCCAACACATTTTCCCACCCACTCCACATTACAATTATAAACAAAAACCATTCATGTCTTAGAGGCTACATTCCTAGAGTTCTTAAGTAGAAAAATCCACAGGTGGTGGGGGGACGTAATAAAGATTATAAGCCAGTCATTAAGACATTATTTTATGTCACCATATATAAGATAATGCTTTTCAAGTGAGACTAAAAATAAATCCGAAATAAATTAACATAGATCATTACATAATAAAAAGCTTTGTGCAAATCTTCAGCACTGTTAGCAAAGCCACTTCAAAGTTATCCAATCAATAGACTTTTATTTTTATTTTATTTTATTTTTTATTTCAGCATATTACGGGGGTACAAATGTTTAGGTTACATATATTGCCTTTGCCTTGTCCAAGTCAAAGCTACAAGTGTGTCCATCCCCCAGACGGTGCACACCGCACCCATTAGGTGTGAATTTACCCATCACCTTCTCTCCCCTCCCACCTGCATGACACCCGATAAATGTTACTTCTATATGTGCACTTAAGTGTTGATCAATAGACTTTTATAATGAAAGGCCTGACCACACAGGATTAAGCCCAAAGGAAAATTTCCATGTAATAATATTAACAACCATTTTATGAGAAGGTTCATGTGTTTATGCATTGCCTCTAAGCCTCACAACAACCTTGAAAAGTAGGAATTGTTATCCCCCCATTTTACAGATGAGGAAACTGAGGTTCAGAGAGGTGGTGACTTGCTTAGTTCACATAGCCCATACAGTGCAGGATTCGGTGGGCCCATCTGATCCCAGACCCACACTGTCCACTTTTCTATGCTATCACTTCTTCTGGAACAAAGTTCCCTTTCTCTACATCTGATATTTTCTCCATACATTGACACGTTCAGGTGATTAAAAAAATTTTGATACTATTAGAAATGAGATTGCACAGATGGCCTAGATCACATAAATGTGAACAACTACTCCTGCTACTACTCACTTACTGTGGGACCTGATGCTTTCATGGTCCAGGCATCCAGATTTTCCTACCTGTAAGTACAAAATAATGCTCTCACTTGTCCTCTAAACTTCCAGTATAATGAGGAAATGGATTAGATTGGTTGTAACTGGCTACTTAAGGACAATCATTTAACTTCTTAAAGTTGCAAGGAGACTGTTCATGATCTAGTAATAACATAATTAACAAATTCATACTTTAATTGCTTATGACGTTTTATTACAATCTAAAACCCTTTTTGCCTCTTTCTGTATACCCTTTTGCCCCACCCCACACCAGCTTTGAACCAAAATTTTATTCTTTTAAGGGTCATCTGGGAGAATGCTCCTCCATGAATCAGTCCTTCATTCTTCCAGATTCTTCATCAGAATTAATCTTTCTTCTGTGTTTCCACTGGGGATGCTTGTATTTCTCTGTAGCTTTCACTTCTCTTCTCTGCATATTTTAGTAGTTTATGCCCTTGCTAGAGTGGTAGGTCCTTGCAGGTAGGGAAGGAATGATCACTGTGTTCCTTCTGGATGATTCCGAACTTCCTGTTCGTGAGTTTGTGATGACATTTTCTCTCGTGTGGGCCAAAATGAAAGAAAGTGAGGGGAGATGGAGAAGGAAAGTGCGAGTGTGTAAAGTAGTGGGTTTTTCCAAGAAATAAATTTGTTTTATTTAAAAGATTGTTCTTTATTTCTTCCTTTTCTGGTTGTTAAAATGGCCTTTCCTTTATGAAATGGTGACCACAATAGATGATTTTTCCCTTACACAATCTGAATTTAAAAGTTTGCACCCCCACCACCACCACTGAGGAGCATTCTGTAAAATACTTCACCAGTACTCTTGAAAATTATCTAGCTCATGAAAAAGAGGGAAAGAGTGAGAAACCGTCACAGGTGGAAGAAACCAAGGAGACAGGATGACATGGATCCTGGAGCAAGAAAAGGACATTCAAAGAAAAACTGGGGAAAGCCACATAAGTTATACACTTTAGTTAATAGTAATGTATCAATGCTGGTTTCTTAGTGTTGACAAATGCACTGATTTGTACATAGTATGTATTAGTAATATGTAAATGGTAGGAGAAGCTGGGCCAAGGGTACACTGGAACTCTCTGTATGATCTTTACAACTTTTCTGTAAATCTAAAATTATTCTGAAATTAAAATTCTATTGAGACAAAAGGAAAACAAAAATTTGGCATCCCTCTCTAAGACCCCTTTATTATAAAATGTTTTATTACTTCTTGAAGTCCAAAATCCTGGGACCATGACCTAATAACATCAAGTACAATGAACATTAAAAGTTTGAGAAAATAGGTTGGGCGCAGTGGCTCACGCCTGTAATCCTAGCATTCTGGGAGGCCGAGGCAGGCGGATTGCTCAAGGTCAGGAGTTCGAAACCAGCCTGAGCAAGAGCGAGACCCTGTCTCTACTATAAATAGAAAGAAATTAATTGGCCAACTAATATACATAGAAAAAAATTAGGCGGGCATGGTGACGCATGCCTGTAGTCCCGGCTACTCGGGAGGCTGAGGCAAGAGGATAGCTTGAGCCCAGGAGTTCGAGGTTGCTGTGAGCTAGGCTGACGCCACGGCACTCACTCTAGCCAGGGCAACAAAGCGAGACTCTGTCTCAAAAAAAAAAAAAAAAAAAAAAGTTTGAGAAATTAAATCTCTATAGTGAATCCAATCAGGGAATCATAATGATGTACCCATAAAAAGGTGAAATTTTAACAAAATATTAAAACAAAAGGAAAATTGACAAGAGTCCCTCAAACCGACCTCTCTGTAAGGGCCCTGTGAGCCCTTATGTGCAAACGAGCCTTTGCAGGCACTTCATTCTTAAGCATCTGCCTTGACAACTTTTACATGGAGACTGTGCTGAGCAGAATAACTTACCCCTGTGCCGCAATGTAGCTGGTCCCTTAATGACTGGCTGCCACACAGTCTTTAAGCAGAGACACCATGAGTGTGCTACAAGACTATTTAGTAATCAGTGGATCTGTTGGCAAGACACGGACCTGTTTGGGTGAGGTCTGACTGTAGAAAAATAGTGAGCACATATCTTTTGAGTCAGCAGAGGGCTCTCTTAAGCAACGATAGTTCTAACAACCCACTTTCTCCCCGAGGTGCAGATAGAATATTTTTGTTTGTGGAAATTTGGGTGGTCATAGAAGTTGGCAAACCATTCATTCCCTAGAGGCCCCTTCACTATAGCACAGAAAATGAAACAGAGGAAGCGAATACCGTGAGCACAGGTATTACCGGATGTAGGTGCCAGTTAAGAAGTTGGGCTCCTTGGCCGGGCGCGGTGGCTCAAGCCTGTAATCCTAGCTCTTTGGGAGGCCGAGGTGGGCGGATCGTTTGAGCTCAGGAGTTCGAGACCAGCCTGTGCAAGAGCGAGACCCCATCTCTACTATAAACAGAAAGAAATTAATTGGCCAACTAAAATATATATAGAAAAAATTAGCCGGGCATGGTGGCACATGCCTGTAGTCCCAGCTACTTGGGAGGCTGAGGCAGCAGGATTGCTTGAGCCCAGGAGTTTGAGGTTGCTGTGAGCTAGGCTGATGCCACGGCACTCACTCTAGCCTGGGCAATAAAGTGAGACTCTGTCTCAAAAA